>JAIPMN010097449.1:0-11351 GCA_020650975.1 Apostichopus californicus | reverse complement strand
CGTTTCGGAAGCTTCCTATACCCCTGCCGATATTACATTAAAATCGAAAATAATACAACATTAATTCCCGTACCATGATTACTCTAAACGCCATTAACCAAAACGAAATATAACATGGTGGTACCCACGAAACATCTTAAATATACATTCTTAGCAACGGCTCATAACTAAACAAGTTAGCTATTAACTGATTAGTTGAATTGAAACTAGCGGTAAGATGATCTGTAGGAATGTGACGGCAGACACATGCCATGATATGGTAATGACTGTTTTACATGAAACGCACAACATGATCTGTTACGTACCTGTTAAGATATGTCCCTCTCTCATTGACGATACTTTGTAAGAAAATTGCAGTGTAAGTGTTAAACGGACTTACTGTTCAGAGTAACGCCCCCCCCCCCCCAAAGAAAAAAGTTAACACAGATTCGTGCAAATCAATATGGAAATATGAGCGATCATGTCAAATGAGGAAAAAGCTTGTGATATAGAAATATATTCTGAATATATACCCTTATTTGTTTTACACATTTACTAACATGATTCCACAAATGAAAATTATATAAGTGGTAACTGTTTGTAAGTTGTGCAAAGAATATTAACATAAGATAGCTGTTAATGAATTACACAATGTATGTATTTGTGCATAACTTCTATGTATTAACATTCATGTTGGCCGTTTAAGTGATCAGTATTAGTTTTGGAATTGAAAACATATCAGAAATGAAATATCGGACTTCGGCGAAATCCATATTACAACAACACTATTAAGAAGAGCCAATGAACTTGATAGAAAAAGGATGGGGTGTGGGGGGGGGGGGGGCACCTGTGCCATAGTGACCCCGACAATGCTTATCTGGCATTGCTAATTCTATTCTGTGACATGTGGGAGCCTAAGACCACCTCAGTGAAGTGTAGAATGATGTGGTTTTCTGTAAGAGTCAAAGGTCAGTGGAGGTCAACAAAGTCTGAAGTTAACATTTTGCCAGCCTGTGAATTGAATGATTTAGATACTAGCCAACATAGCTTAATTGGTTCCCAGGGAGAGTTTATGGCCAGGTGTGCTGAAGACATTGCATACAAACTAGTAGTAGTGTTACTACAGTTATAACTAGCCATGACATGCTGTCACACCATCAAATTGTAATACAAAAATTGCCAATGATCTATCCACTATTGCATATCAATATACCATGTTCTGCTTCATGGATGGAGGAGGGGTGATGTTATGATGTAATTTACTTGCATGAAATTATGTAAGCCCACAGAATTTAAATGAACCAAAAATTGTAGCAAGTTTTCCATTTGTGGATGACAATTATTTTTATTCCGTACTAAGTCCTCATGTGATGATCTTTTCCGCATTATTTGTGCATCTTCATGGTTGGGTATCTCCATGAAGATCTTATTTTCATACACTGTTTCAGCAGAATTCCAATGTATGGGAAGAATTAACTTCTGACTTAAGCATTCCACAACATTTTTACAAGATGGTGAGGTAGAGGTCACCATACTTGCACAATGACTGAATTAAAGCCATACATAAGTTTGAAGGCCATAAAAAAGGAAAGATTTGAAATGTTGTCTAATATGTGTTGACATGTTAACATGTCAAATGACCAGAAAAAACAACAGATGTTCGTTTTCTTCACTTTACAGCTCCTGAAACAAAGCACAGAATAGATAACCAACAAATTCATTACTGCTTCAAAACAGTAAGTATAGCAATGTGTTACTTGTTCTTTTCATGCTTTCATAGTATTTCAAAAGGAACTGTTTGCTACAATTTAACAAAGAGCATTGGATGATCCTGAACATGTATTTCTCTCCTTGTGCATTTACCTGTCAACTATATCCTCCAGACTGTTGGAAATACTAGTTGTTAGTTACTGTTATTTTGCAAACCATCATTATTATTCTTAGAAAGCACATGCTGTTTTGAAGTGATGCTATGTTTTCCAAGAATAACGCAATGAAGTTTTGAATAGCTTTTCTGCAATGCAAACACATCCTTTTCCGGAAGAAAAATGCAACCAATTGTTGTTTGCTGCTATAACTTTTGGCACCAGAAATTGATGGACATACATGTATGCAAAAATAGGCTCACTTTTACACCTCTACCCCGAATAGAACCCTTAAACAAACTATAAGATAAAATTAGGATTTAGCATTAGACTAAAATTCTCACAATAAAAGTTAGTCATATCTAAAACTCATTTATATATGACCATGTCAGTCCAGGGCTCAAAAAAGACGGAGGCGAAGGACGATTCGCCCTTCGAAGTTGAAAAATCGCCCCAGAAAAGAAATCACGAGGGCGAAAAATAATTGCAAATACCGCTAAAATCGCCCTCCACATGTATCGCTCAGTCAACGGACGTCGCACGTTTAGAAAGATGACACAATACTGTGAAATAAATCACTGAAAAAAACTCTTGACTGCCGATCCTTTTTGTTAATAACAAGCTTGGTTTGGCTTGCTGGTCACTTCGCCCAACAACCATTTCGTCCAACTGCCATTTCGCCCAACCAGCCTGGTCATTTCGCCCAACCAGCATGGTCATTTCGCCCAACCAGCATGGTCATTTCGCCCAACCTTTTTTTTACTAATATTCAGTCAGAATAATGTTAACTTTTTCTATTTCACTAGTTGATTTATTTTGGGCTTTGTTACTTCGTGGTAGGTAAATAAAGTGAGGTCCGCTCGATATCGATCGGAGTCTGAGCAGTTATTTCAGGTATAATGGGAGGATTACACTACTTTAGGCGGTTACGCATACAATGTAAGTTATATGATTATACAAACAAAGGGGAATCGGTGTGGAATAATATCACCGTTTCTAGTTTATTACGTTTACTATCAAACCAAACCCCTAAAACACAGATCCATCCTCAAGTTTCCTTAATATTCGGTTCTTATCCTGTAACGTTAACAATTCCCGAACGTTTCCTTTTGAAGTATTAGAATTAATCAATGTTGGGCGAAATAACGGCTGGTTGGGCGAAATGATCAGGCTTGTTGGGCGAAATGACCAGGCTGGTTGGGCGAAATCGTAAGGTCGGGCGAGACGACCAGCCTGGTTGGGCGAAATGACCAGGCTGGTTGGGCGAAATGGTAAGGTTGGGCGAAATGGCTGTTGGGCGAAGTGACCTGCTTCACTTGGTTTGTACGATCGCTCACACACGAATCGTAAAATTAAACGAGACCATAGGTTGAAGTTTGATTATCCTCACTTATACAATCTCAGGTAATTCCGTAGTGAAGTGTAATGGGGAAGTAGAATTAATTGTATAGTCAACAACACAATATGAAAACCCACACTCAAGACCAACCACTTAGCTAGCTAAAACAATATCGGTTCGGTGCGTGCTCATTTTGTATTTTTTTCTCCCAGCTAGGTGTTGTGTATCGCGGTACTGTGGAAAGAGTGAGCTAAAATGGACAGCTCCTGCGATGTTTTCCTAATATATACCTAAATAGAAAGGCAGGAAGGAACAGTTTAGCGTCGTAGTAACGTCCATGCAGTCTGTCTCGTTAAAAAATGCCGATAAATTTCCGACTACTTTTTAATAGCAAAAATCGGGACCGCAACTGACTTACATCGTAGGACATAGCGCCATGTGGGGGGGGGGGGAAGGGGGGGTATATTAATGTGATATTGCGCGGGTTCGAGAAACCATTTGTCAAGGCAATACAATAGGATGTTTGCAACACAAGCAATCTTGCTTCGCGGTTAATATGATTATTACCATGGTAATATATGCAGGCATGAGCTTTTTCCGCGGAATTCCATGATTTCTTTTCTAATTTACACCTCTCAATTTCCGTCAATTTCAAACAACAGCGTTACTGTATCATTTGATCCGTTTTTCGCATGTTTTTCATTACCGATGCATATCCAACCTGCAGGGGACAAAAAATATTATCCCAACACACTGTAGCATACGCAAACTGGGAGCCTATACCGAAAATTTTTCTCTTGATTTTCATAACGTTCCCAACATTATTGCAACGATGTTTCATAAGTTTCCTATGATTTTCAATATTTTAGTATCATTAGAGTAGGGACAACTGAGGAGAAGTGTAGGTGCTGTAGCTGCGGAATATTTTCCAGATTAAAACTTACCATTTGGGAACATTTAATGAACAGTAACTTATTAATTATGGGTCGCCATGAATAAGAGAATCAAGTAGGGTGAAAACGACAGGCTAGCATGTGGCTTCAGAAAACTTTTTAGTTGACTTCAAGTGTGCATCTGTTGGATCAGATAAGGGGAAAGAGAAGCAGGAGAAGGGGGAAACCTGTGGTGAATAAGGAGTCCACTATCAAACGTTATTATTTGGGTGTCGAAATAAAGAGAGTGAATTGGTGTAACACCTTGAAAATGTATTACCTTTGGTTTTTTGTCTTAGTCAATGGTAGGTCTACTTTTTATAGTAATTAATTTTAATGATAAAATGTAAAAATTAATCAATTTTGTAGCTACAATTACTACAGGACAAACAGCCCTCGTAACACCAATAAGAGCCCCCGTCATCAATAAAACAGCCCTCGTAAAAATCTGCTTGTGCTGAAAAGAGCCATCGTCACCAATAAAAAAACATAGTTTACTAGAAATGAGGCGATGATGTAACTTTTAGGCTGTGGAATTTACTTACTGTATATAGTTGCACAACACAAGTAGAACGTTAACAAACTTGGATAATTTCACTGGTTGTACAAACTGGATTAATTGACATACCTGTGCATTTGGTAATTTTGTTGCATTTATATACAACATTGTTGTGAGATTTTTCCTGATATTTTGAGCATTAAAATGTTTCACAATGCTCTGCACATTTGTAATAACAATTTAATCAGAAGCATACAAAACATTGCAGATATAATTGCTTGTAAGGCTTGAAGCCTACACAGTATGGAAATTAATGACCCTGAACTACAACATACAGCATAAAAACATGAGCATGACTACAACAGGCAAAAACGCCTTTATTAATACCACAAAAAGACAAAAAGCCCTCCTCACATTTTTGGAACAAACGGAAGTGTCATGTCTCTTTTAGGAAAAAAAGGATTCTTCAACCGTGATATGTAAGTTGTATATGACAAAAACGACGCTCATTACACTTCAGAGAAAGCTTACAACTTCATAAATTGATTCGTGAAAAATATATATCTCCAATTTGGCAATATGTAAGAACTTTGTTCTTATATCTATACAAAATACTTATACATCTCTTACAAAAATTTCCGGGGAAAAAAGCACGCATGACAATGTCTGACATATGCTGAACCGTATAGGATGACATAACAGCTTAAGATCTGCAAAACTTGCATATATATGACAAGAATATATTTAATTTATTTTGCAATGTTTACAACCATGACCACAAAATGAATCAGGATCCTGCAGCACTACCTTACGAGCAATTCCTCAGTAAAATTACATCAATTATTTGTGCAAACAACCATCCATGAATGTGTCTAACAATTGTTGACATTTACAAAGACATTGTCCACTTTGCTTGGAGTGTGAGATACATTCCTTTAGAGTAACAAATACAGCAACAATTTTGAGCAAAGGCAACCATCCTTGAAAACCTAGTGAATTTAAGGACAACACAGCGTTACTTTGACAAGACAATTAAATACTATGATGTTGCTACAGGTGTACTATTACAAAAAAGTTAAAGTACATCCCAGGTTACTATTACCATGGAGCTCTGTTTATAGCTCCATGCGCACATCCTTAGGGATGTTTCACGCAATACAGTTTCCAAAACAAACAGGACGTTCAAACAAAAAATTAAACTAAGATGATTGCATTGACTGACAATGAAATTAACGATTAGATGGTGTGACAACTTTGTCACCACATTTTAAAGATCTAAGCTTCCTAATCTTTTTCATTTGTATTTCAGAAATAGCTTCAAAACCATACACAGTCTACGTATTGACAGAATCCACCAGCAGAGGATGCAACGCTGCATTTTATGCCCTGTCGTCCAGTCAAGACATACTTAAGGGATACATTCAGAACCCTACAGGCACGCGCCCTTCTAACTTAGCCACTAAACTAAAAAAAAACAAATTCTTTGTCATCCTCAAATACAGCTTGAACACTAATCAAGAGGATGGCACAAACCGACTGACGCTGTATGAAGACTCCTCAAAGATAACTTCTGATGTAGTTGGTTGATAAAATATGGCGGCTACTAATACCTTGTGTTCCTTTGAACAAATCAATGTTCTTAAAACAAATAACAACATTCGCATCAATGCCATCATGACTAGTATATGCATGCTCATTAATGTGTACACAGAGTAATGCCCTATTGAGTGCAGGTAAGACGTATTCAAAGTCAAAACTCCAGAAGAAGAAGAATCACCTCATACAACTGCATCTAGAACACACATGTCAAACGTTCAAAACCAACCACAGATGAGGAATGAATTCTTGCCAGATGCAGGAATCACTTACCTTAATACAACCAAACCCCTTATGACTATGGGATTTACCAAAAAAAAAGTTGCCTTCATGAGGACCTTTATGAATTTAACTATAAATGCATTCAACCACACCATTCCCAAAGAACATTGATTTGATGGACTCAACTAAACATATCTCTGAAAACATTATGCACCATAATTCCTTTCCTAATGGCTCACACATAAATGAGCTGAAATTTTATTTCCTCTCAACAGATATTCCTGACTGGAAAGGCCTTTGACATAAACAAGGAAGTGGTTGAAAGGTTCTTCAATCCACCACAAGCCACTGTGCCAGAGGCTTTGGCGTCGCCTAAAAAAAGGAAGCTGTCAATTGAAGGCAGAATTGACCAGGTATGTAATTTGACTGCTGAAAGAAGACATGGCTGCTTCTTTTTTTCAAATTTCTACTACAATGTCAAAAATTGTTGCAGCATGTTACAATATCCTTTATATACATAATAGTGTTACGCGCGAGGGATGAATCCTGTACTTAACACCGACCACACTGCCAAGACACATACATACAGCACTGCTTTATCATTACACAACAACACTCCACACGTACAACTTTTTTCAAGTACTGTACATGAACACCTAATATTAAATGCCATAGGGGATATGATGACCTCATGACACGTGATATACAGATCCAAGTCATTGACACATTCCACCACACTTCAAAATAATAGAAACGCAAGATATTACTCAATGTCAAGCTAACGCTGCACACAATCTGCTTTAGAAATATTGCCGAACCATTAAAAACAACACAGCAATCTGCGTTGCTTCTCGAGATTTCTCCTATGCTAGGATACTATAACAATGAAGAAAACAAGCTAACTGTCAAGTTTCAAAAAAGAAAACATTAAAATCAAATACCACATATTCTGATTTGCGTATTTTGACTCTCTGACTTAAATACACTTTTCCCACTGATGGAAATCTTGTGTTTATGTATAACGGACAAGATCATTTGAATACAAGATAAACAGTAAACAAAATCAGCTGAGAAGTTGGACCGCGCGACGGGACAGTACGCTATTCCTATTAACCTACGACATCCATACGAAAACCCAAGAAATTTTGGCGTTCCTCGAATATTGCTCTTTTGCATCACTCCCACATAGACTACAACTTTAGTGACTGTGGTAAATCAGAACTTTTATCGTGCGACTTTCACACTGGTTAGGCCTGAATAACGTTATAATATAAACACACGGGATCATTGATACAGTGCCTTATGCTTTAAAGGCAATGCAGCTTTATGCGTGTAGCACAATTGGGGCTGTTATTTTCCTCTCTTGAAAACGTATTATAATTCACATTCGAGCGCTTCTCCATTATTTTAGTCTTCTTTTACGATCCGTCAATAGGATATAATAATATGTGCATGTAGCAACTATACAACGCAATGCTTCGCTACCGTATACGATAAGCCTACGTGTGTGTATTCTTTACTGCACTATATCACCCTTAACCAATTAATGAGTCTATTTTTAGCGCCAAGTCAAACATAATCATGTCTTCCCTGATTCATTGCATCTGAATAGGAGGTCTGTAGAGCAACATGTGATAAGTAGTAAATGGTTCAATGTGTCTGGAAAACACATATCTCAAACGTATAAAAGCCTTAATAAGGCCTACTTGGTAATTGACGATCCAAATACGGAAGAAAAAAAAACAACTCAGTTTTGTCGTTTGTGATTGCATAATGATACAAAATTAGATACACACAGGGAAATTTAGGAAAAGGACGGCTCAACGCAAAATGCTGCTTTCAGCAGCTTGCCACTAAATATCGCAAAATATAACAGAATCTCACAAAACTACACTAGCACCGAACTGTACTAAAAAAGGACCTGTTCCAAATTCGTAGGAATGCTTGACAGAAAACTCTCTGCAATACATCATTCAGCCCAAGCAATGTTTATTTACGGTGCATAAGCAAATTCGAAACTTGCTAAATATTCTCGGCCAAACGATTTGACATTTATCAACAGTGTTTACCACTACTTCATCAGTGAACTGGTTCACATTTATGGTTGTCTGATAGTGTGTGTCAATGCCGACATAGAATAATTTCATTTTGCAAGACGGATCTGCCACTAAGGTAAAACCTAACCAAGAACGCTGAAAACCATTCTACTGAAACACATGCAAACAAATCATTACAACAATACATGCTGTTACATCACTCATTGTTTGCTTTTATTCGTGCTACAAGATATAGTAGCCTCGTAGATACATTTGAGAATTTTTATTTACAATACGATTTCAGTAAAGGTGTAAATTAAAGATGTTGACTGTTTTAGCACCCAGATGGTTTACACATAATCTACGATACAAAAGAACAACGACAATGCATCACAGAACAAATTTCATGTGTCTATTAATGCAGTAACTCCAACACTGTTGCCGGAATCGCATCATACACGAAAAAAGCTATGCTATTAATGGTTTGCAAACAAAGAGCCAACTATTAGCACTAATGAGCAATACCCTGCCTTAACAACATCATAGAATAATAACTGCATGATATCCAAGTCTGCAACTAGTAAAGACACCCCAATCCCCACCACCCCATCCCCACCCCATATGACACCAAATGATCTTTGCACATCTTTCTTTACCACACAACAAACTTTTCACGAACTGGCAAATTTTCTTACCAGGTATTCCCATTAAGAACGGGAAATACTTGGAAAAGGCAGGACTTTCTCCTGGAGGACACTGCCACCAAGACCAAAATAAGCTGCAAGCTTTGGGGAGAACATGCAAACCGAGTGACGACAGCAGATGCTGGTGCATCCATCAGCCTCACCAACGTAGAAGTGGACATCTACAACAATAAAACAAGTATCAAGTCCACGGACCTTACAATGGTCAAGGTACATTTATTTTCGTTCACCCTTTAAAAAAACCCATTTACTGCACCAACATGTAGTTTTCATAACTAACAAAACCACAGATTATGCTGCATGACATAGTTAATTATTCCATTTCCTTCCACACCAAGCAAACTTGCATTGAGCATGATTTATTTTACAGGACATCAAATCATATCTTGACATTAACAAGAAGTTCATATGAGGTTGATTTGCCGTAATGTGTTAATGAATTACAAAGACAATAACATATGAATAATGTTAAAATAACCAAACCACATTAAACTAGACCACTACACACTGTTCATACAATTTCTTGACAAAACAGTAGCAATGACCTGTTATTGACTCATTTTAAAGGCATTGAAGACTCGCCCCAAACCGCGTGCGGCCATTTGAAAAAGTTAACTTTCCGTTGCTTGCAAGTGACGTGTTGTTCGTGTCGTTATAAAAAGCAGACAGTAATGATAGGTGATACCTTGTTATCTATACTGGACCTGAGATGTCCATCGCTGCATCGTTTGAACACTGTGCTGTGGGTACTGACCGCAGCATATGTACTGACTGTACACATTGAGGTAAAAACTGTTTTACCTCCATGCTGTATACTAGTGTCTAATTACCGTCGGTAGCAAGTTGTGTGTGAATTTTCTGGGGTCGATGTTGGTGTATAACACTTCTATTACACCACATTTGAAACTAAGTCGGATTACCGGTATGAGACGTTTCTTTTTGTGCGAGTCTTCACACCCTTGAAAATACCAACAACAAAAAACGCTTCTCGCTCTTTTGGCTAAGATCATGTGTAGTATTTGTTCCCTTTTGAGGGGAATCGTGATACACATGTAACGATGATCACACAGTCACAGTCCCACTGCAAGGGGACTATGGTTCAGAGCGGATCAGTCGTTCGGCTGTTTATTTTTCGTGCCCAGATACTTTCCTGGGTGACTTTTCTGAAGGAGCATTTCACTATAAAAAAACCGAAAAACGAAATTAGGCAAGCACTTGACCAGCACCAAGTATTTATAAACTGGACTACAAACACAAACATCTCACTAAATGCCTAAAACTAATTGTTTAGCATACTAATGTTGCTGATAATTTCTTCCAAAAATAGTTGACATACTCCTCATTAAAATACCAGAACATACAATAGCAAATTGAAGGAAACAAGAAACTTAAGCAGAAAGATTATTGGTGTATATTCGAAACATATCAAATGATGACAGCACGAATTACAGCATGACATTAAAAACAGATCCAACAGATCTCCAACAATATCAGGGTTTTTGTTAAGAAATGTAGTAGGTGGGTCAAGTTGAAAAGTAGGCGGGACTGTCTATACGCGGACATGCGGGAGGGGTCTAAGGGGAGGGGGTGCCGGAAAATTCCAATTTAAAAAGTCTCTAGATGCAAAATGGTGCAATATACAGCTGTTTGGTCAATGATATTGCCCCCTCCCAATCACCCCTTTCTTGTGTCCTATTTTTCTTTTTTTGTTAATTTTTTTTTTTTTTTTACTGAGCGTCGCAAAGTAGCCGGGTCATGTACGTGCATTTCACCCGGGTCCCGGCTGCGAATATTTTTTTCCCAAACTGAACTGACACTGAAATTATTTCCTCGATTCTGATTGGCTGATCAAAACCGGAATGGTAGTCTGCGTTTATCAATGAATGTATGTGACACTGTTAGTGTTGATCATACCAATCCTCATAGGCCGCATCATGTCAAAAATACGTGTGTATGCCTTATACAGGCTAAGTTAAAGTCTGTAGGCCTTAGTGTGCCTACATGTAAATAAAATGTGAGGCTTTCCAGTTACCTAGAGCTACTGTAAGGGCGGTATAGGGCCTATATTAGTGAATTTGAGATCTCGAACTAATACGAATACGTATATACGATTAATACAGGCCTACTAAGTCACCATGTACAAGAACTTCTAATGGTGCCGGTAAACATCTGTGTTTCC
>JAIPMN010097284.1:0-16896 GCA_020650975.1 Apostichopus californicus | reverse complement strand
AAGATATAAACATTGTCATAATATGAGACTAATGAATCAGTGTAAATTTCAAAAAGTAATGGGGACAAGCAACAACCCTGTGGAACACCAGTGTTATTAACGAGAGTATTACTGTTGACACTGTTACAGTGAACAAACTGTGTACGATCAATATATATATGCATACTATATATATGCATATATATATGCATACTTATTCTAAGTTACTATTAAACATCGTACAGTTCAGTATGGAAGTATGTCAGTATACAAATATGGATACTTACTTAATTTGATCAATGTCATCTGCGCTTGTGAGATGAACGAACATATACCCCCCATAAACTACACTGTTCACGTAATGAGTGAATTCGGTGGCGAAAGTAGTATCAGGAATTGTGCTGACGAATTTTCTTTCCTTTTGGTATAGAGTAAATAATGTATTAGGTAAGTAATGAAAGTCCAAACATTATTAGGTTAGTCAAGCTGTGAAAATAATGGGTCAATCTCAAACTAATGGCAAAAAAAAAAATTTGGGCTGTGTCAACAGACAAATAATTGGTGACAAACAATGGAAATGTACATTAATCGAGGTTGCACCGAGAAAAAACCTGACGTTTAAAAGGCGGCTCTTGCCTGTTCTACATTGATAACGAACTGTTTTCATAAATTATCAAGTCGTTTGACAGGCATAAATAATGATAAATAACATAATTTTCCATCATTTTGAGAGCTGATAATTAATCTCCCATTATCATATTAAGGATTATTCAGTGGAAGAGCATGTTCACATGTTTTGTTGTCAGTTCCGCGTCTACAAATGGGCGGTCCTCTTTACTGTCGGCTTGAGTAGAGGGGCCAGCTGCAGAGTTGAGTACAATTACGGGGCCGGAAAACGTGGACAGTGGAATAACAAATAGTGTATTTTCATATATAAGGTATTTTTAAATGGAAGAGCACAAATGAAGATCGTTATCACCAGCGCCCAGATGGTATTTAATTAATGATGTGTATGTGTCTCCAGTCATACAAATAAAATTCATAGAAACCTGAAATGATAGTGAAAAATATACTAGCCCTAAAAATGATAAAAATCCCCTTTGATACAAATTACAAAGTCAATTGGTGACAGTAATTTACAAGTGACTGTGTTCGATATGGTATACCCAAGATTACGTATATGTTTCAAGTTTGCTTTCTTGTAGCAGAGTAACGTCTATTTTGGGGCACACTATACCATAAGGTTGTGGTGAATGTATGTTGTAGCCAACATCCTATACGACGGAAAATGGTCCAAAATGATGAGACCCTGTTGTCCACCAAACGGAACGTTAGGCCTGTTACGATTGTGTTATAACTGTATTAGGAAAGGTTAGACAAAGTCTTTTCCATTAGCGTCGTTGAACTATCCGATTCTGAGACAATAGTGTTCGACCAAACTTGGTGAATACATGTTTATACCTAACATCTTGAATGAAATCAACTGTCTTAAAATTGCGTAGTTAAACACTTAGAACAATTCAAAAGATGGCTAATTCATTAGTCAGGTCGGAAATTCCTAGGCCCATGGTCCTAGGCCCATGGCCCAATGGCCCATGGCCCATGGCCCATGGCCCAATAGGCCCATGGCCCATGGCCCTAGGCCCAATAACCTAGGCCCATGGTCGTCTACTTTAAAACTGTACAGGCCTAATTCTACGTTATTATTAAGGAGAACAAAGTATCTCGCATTAGTAGCGTCGTTTGAAAATCAAATGCCTAGAACCTTGTTCGAAAGATTTTCTAGATTTGGCTAACCTCTTCAGCATTTTATGGATGAGGCAGGTTACTTTTACCTGTTCTACAACTTAGGAAAGGTCAATATTGTTTTCTGCAGTTGAGTACGTGTAACTTTGGCAATCGTGTAATACATGTGTACCGTTGTCGGTATTTGAACACGAAAATGGCGACTTTTTAGCACAAATTAACTACTTCCGCACCATATATTTATGTCGATATTTGGTATGCCAGAAAGGTTGCTTGACTTTACCTATTTTTGTTTAAAAAAATTATTGTTCAATAAGTTTGAAGTTAAACCATATACTAGGGTAAACTATATAGCTACAAGGGTCACATACCAAGTACCAATGTTAACACGAATAGTAGATACCGATATGCGCTTCGCACCACATTTGTGTGAGGAAACGTTCTTATAGTGGTTACAGAACCCACAAAACCGAACAATAGCCCCCCTTAATTGTGAAGAGCCACATAGTACTACAAAACCAATGAAAATGACTTAAAGAGTGACACCCCCCCCCCCAGTGGCGGAGCTAGGGGTATTGGTCAAGGGGGGCGAGAATGGTCTGTAGGGGCGCTTCCGACACTATCTAAGCGGAGCGCCACCACGAGTTGGCGCGGAGCGTACTGACATTTTTGAGTAAAGATACTCCCTAGATCGCCGGAAATGACCCTTTCCGGGCCTTGCTACTTGCAGATAAACGAAGAATAAATAGGTGTCATCGCCCAAAAAATGTGACTAATGTCAATAGGTAGATGAAAGCGCATCAAAAAAGTCAATAATCGCGAATAATTAAAAAGTGGTAAAAAGCTGAAAAGGGCGCCAGCAGTCCATTTGAGTCCGTCAGGGGGCATGCGCCCCTGACTGTATGGACGCTCCGCCACTGCCCCCCCCCCTCAACAACCCAAGGTCAAAATTCCCACCAAGCAAGGTTCGGTTCCTTATGTATATTACAGGCGTAAGTAAATGTTGCTTCAAAATTCTCAGGTCGACAGTGGCAGGCACACTTTTGTCATGAAGTACCACTTTGCTAAGTAAAATGTAAATAAGGTCGCTTTTATTTATGAAAAGTGCCCAGAGGATGTAACATTATTGTAGTATTACAGTATCTTTTCTGAATCATAAAGGAAACTAAAACTGGCCCTTTGATTTGAAAGGACTAGTGGTATGGGATGACAGAAAAGCTACTATTTTTCAGTTTTTAGGGGAGGAGGGTGAGGTAATTTTGATGTGCTTTATAAGCCATATTTATTCGTACACTATGTATTAAATTAGCCACAACTGAGTGGTTTCTGAACTATATGGTAAACATTGAGGCCAAATGATAAATTGGTCATTTATAACTTAAATTCAGTTAAAGGCTGGTAATAGGGCATGTGTAAAAATGAACCTAATAGGTTTTATCAAATTTGTCATTCTATTTCTAACTTATATACATCTCCTGCGCAGTCCTGATTGAGGGAGCGTTATATTGTAATATTTTAGATATCACTAAAGCACTGTTTATTATGATATCTGAGCGATGTGATTGAAGGTGAGGTGGGGTATAATATCTAATATTATGTGTTTCTTACGACACTAGAAATTGATTACCTTTTTAATGATGTGCGAGTAAAGAAAGTGTTTTTTCTTTTTCTCTGATGAAGTGCTATTATCCGTTGTAAAACTTAAGTCTATTGGGAGCAGCTTTAGAAAGCGGAATGCTGCCGACGGACTTAACGCATAGGCACTCATTATACTATCCAAACTATCGACTTTCCTGCAGTAGGCTTCTGAATGTGGTTTCCGTTCTGTTTGTATATTTTCTATTGCCAATTGCGGTCCTGACTGACTTGTAAAACAGTTGAATGTAGTACCAATGCGTAAATGATCCGCCCATCCTTTTTCGACATAACCGGTAAGGCTGAAGGGCTGTAATATCTGCATGAAAGGGGAACACCACGATAAATCAACATGAAACATTGATTTAAGGAACAATATTTCTTAATTAAGTACAACTGATATCATTATTTATATGTATATGATTCAGTCAGGATTCTTACATGAATTTCGTTTCCTCAAACAATCATTGAAGTCTAATAAAAATTAAGATACAGGCCAGATCTCTCTTCTTTTTTTTCTCATTTCTTTTGTAAGGGAAAGTGATAAATCGGCCTACTTTGGAATGCAGGAAGGAGTTAGACAAAAGGTTATAATAAAAACAACATGGCATATTTCAACTATATTTGGAACTGTAATAGACTACACAATACAACCTCTTTGATAATAATATTTAGGATCTATACTGCGCAGACAGATCCACCGATAACGATAATCAAGGCGCACAACAATGTTACACTGCATGGTCAACGATAACCTGTCAAGCATAGAGACAGACAATACCTCCACATGGCAGCAGCTAAACAGCGCCCAACTGACAGTTAACCTCACAGGTCCCCATTTATACACCTGGCTGAAGAGAGGCAATGCAGATAAAGTGCCTTGTCCAAGGACGTAATGTAATGATATGGCCAGGACTTGAACCTGCGAGCCTTAGATCACAAGTCCACTGCCTTAACCACTTAAACACATGGCTCTCAACATAGATAATACTTACTTGTTTATCATCGCTTTGCCCTCCTTCCGATATTTCGAGGGACTTTTTCGTATCCATTTCAGCCGGATCTTTCCTTCAAGAATATACTTGTAAAACGACCTCCGCGAAATGCTGTCTACATAGAGTAATACGCAAATAAAACAGTGGAATTTAGACGTTTTACTCCACACAATCCAACCAAACTTTCAGGTAAGAAGCTTAACTAAGTTATGTCTCACTTACAAAAACTACAATGATTGACTAGTAGACCGAGTTCATCTCAATTGATCTTAAGCAAACAAGATCTGGGACGATAACTATTACAATTTGAAGTACCTCTACCGCTCTTCTCAAACAGACGTCCAAAATACTGAGAGAGCTGCAATAGAGAAATGGTATTTCGAAATACTTACATCTACTTTTATACGCTGTAGCAAAGCGGGATTATTGCTGATTGAATTGTCGAACCAAGTTTATTCACAGATACTGTGACATGGCGACTACCTTTAGATAGGTTAGGTCTTGTGATTAATACTAGTTTAGATGCCTCAATGTGAATTACGTACAGCCATTACATTTGGAGTCATACACATTTTCATTACAGATATTCAAAGTAGTCGTTCACATATTTCGAAACGTTAGTGCAAATTAACCCTTGAAAAAGTGTGCACTAACATTGCATAGCCATCACATGGGAACGTTGTCGCATTTGCTATTCCGTATCATCCGGTGATCATTAAGAACGTGGTTCAATGTACGCTTTTTGTGATGGTCGATTCTCTCCTGCAATTATAACTATTACTTTTCATTGGGGCGCCTAGTTAATAATAGAATAAATAAACTTTACATTCGTCAAGTTTTCTTGCCGGACTGAGAGATTAATAGGAATCATAGGAACCATCTCTTGTCAACTAGAAAGCCATATTCTACGAAAGCTTACACTGTTTTATGGTTATATTGACTGAGACGACTGCACTCTGTTGTGAGGAATACAGTACAGCACAACAGTACACTAACAAACTGCTTTTACGGAAAGAATTCAGTCAAAATTAATGTAATATAAATGAAGGGATGTTACCTTTATTCTAACTGGATTAGGTTGGTCATCAGGTATGCCGACAAAATCGGTTGTCTTCAGTCCAAACAAAATTTGCCCATACTGACGCTAGCCAGACAACATTTATAAGATGTAGAACATAGTCTCGTGCAACTGAAGAAGTAAGTGTACTGTTTGAAACTGAAGGAAACACTACCTGTGTGGGTTTCTCTTTCACATCACGTATGTGATTATAAAACCAGGTAATTCATTGCATGTTGAGATACCAGTTCCTAAGAACAGTATAGAGGAAATGATACTAGCATGTTCCCTGTGTTCAACATTAGAGCTGTACTAAAATATGAACTCTTCAGGAACTGCTACTCTGGAGACAATGTGGAAGGTGTTATCAATGAAGGTGAGTTAAACAGCAATTATGAATATGACCTCAGGAAGTAGGATGGAAATGGCATCCTATCATTTTTTCTCTGGTGGTGCTTTTTTTTTTGGTTACAAAAGGAGGACCCCCAGAATGTGAATTGCTTAAAATGTAACCCATCTATGAATACGATTGCAGATACACAACATATCACAAGAGAGACGGGAATCTTAAACGCGCCGGGATATAATAAATGGTTCTCGTGCACTGCTCAAGGGAAAGCGCAAACCATTATATAACTCCTTTTTTTGTGGAATGTATGTTGTGTGAGTGGGAATATACACCATTTTGACGTAAACATACACCAGCTGCATTTCAACGGGATATGAACACATATCTGGGTCATGTTTGTGTATCGAGAATATTAGTATCAACATCTATCTATACTGAAGCAAGTGCTCAAGACAATTCATAAATAGGACGCAATTTCTATGACCCAAGGGACATCATCTTGTTTTAGAGATGTTTCAACACTACCTGTTTCGGTACACACAAATGTCACGAAGGACTGTAAAGGAAGACGAGAAATTCAAGTTAGTTTTCTTATACCCCGCCCAACTTTCTATTTCCTGACGTGAAGAATTAACCATCTTCTTTCGGTGATGCACGTGTTTTGGACCCATTGACTGCAACCGATAAGTCAAAGCAACGCTGTCACGTTTTTCATTTCAACTGCAAAGGTTATGCCACACATTAGAGATGAGTTGCACATTTCAATGCTTCTCTCAAGTACCGACCAGGACGTAATACCGCTGATGCCAAGTCACTTTTAGGACCCCATTTGCAAATAGAGCCTTACATTGATGATGTTCAGTAGACGTACGGTTCGGTACAGTTTGGGTCGAAATGAGTTCTGCCCATAATCAAGGAAGACAAATATCGTTCCCATGGGAAATGGCTATCTTAAGAGATCCAAACTAAGAAAAGACCCAACCCGTCACTGAGAAATATAAGATAGTTCAAAACTGAAGAATTTCAAACATCAATCAATCGAAAAGGTACTGAAACTGAAGGGAAGGCACTCAACGGCCCAAGGCACCAATTGCAAATGGGACACCTAAACAAATATATGACTTTTCAAGAATTTCCATAGATTGCAAATCAGTGACGATTGGTTACTTTACAGGACAACTCCAACGAAACATCAGTTGATGTTGCCTGCCAGTTACATATAGAAAGAGAGAGATTACATAGACCCCAAAGTAATATGTGACATTATGAGTCAACATGATAGTTGGCCATGTCAACAGTAAATTTTACTGACTGAAAATGGAAAGAGGTATGGATAATTCCTTCTGAAACAAATCACAGTTCCTCACAGAGATGAAACACGTCGTTTATTAAAGTCACCACTGGTACCCATTTTGACGTATGAACCGCTGTAATTGATATCACACAATTCTCGACACATTGAGAAGAATCCTGGAGGTTTTGCATATCTTATGGTTGTGGTTTATCACTTGTAACACATATGACTGACCTAACATGTATGTTAAAATTGGCTTTGCTGCTTGCGAGACCCCAATTGTACAATCAACATTTGATGTAAAGTACGCATGCTAACTAAACAGGAACGAAAATCAACAAATACTTAAGCTTCCATCTTTATCATAATAAGGGTATAAAGACGAATTACTTTAACTGTTTAAGTACATATACAAAAGAAGGGACCTGTGTTTCTTAGCAGTAGTCATAAGTCGTGTGTGAGAGACGCTTTCGACCAAACAGAAAGGTGCCGTTGTTAAGATTGCATTATTCTACCTAACAGGCCAAAGTGGTATACTCCATGCAATATATAGGCTATATAAAATCGTCCAAATGTGCTGGAAAATGCAGAAAAACAACAGGAAATTGCTCTTTGTGGTTTGGGTTTTAAAAAATATTATGAAATACATTTTGTGTAGAAAGCGATTAATCGAGGAAATTTAGACCGCTTTAGGCCTTTCAAGAGCAGCGCACTGGGGAGTAAAGAGGCTTGCTTCGTAGATACAAATGAGGCTTCCATAAATAGCCTACGTGTCAGCTATCTAGTGAAAGGTAGGATTTAGCTAAGTGAGAACTTGTACAAGAACCAAGAGACCATATCATTACCACGAACTAGTTCGTAAGTCAAAGTTGCATGTATATGGGGAATGTTACCAGTGATCTTTCTCTTGAAAGGAATCACAAAGCAAGACCACCGCAATATGTACAGCACTAGAAGGAGGCAGTGAATATGACTCAGTGAAGAATACTGCAGTAAACTAAAACTTTCAGCTGGAAGTAGAATTATTACCTAGGTTTATTACTTAAGAAATTGAGAATCTGAGGAGAGATAATATGCATTTGATAGCACAAAACACTCTATACATGTTTATGACATAGACCCTAAAGGTTGCAAAGTAAGAGCGGTAAACTGTAATATGTTAAAGTCTTGTGAATTGCTTGAAAGAGGAAAACTAATAAGCACTGAGAAAGCTTCAGCAAAGTGGAAGATACGTACTGTTAATGCTGGAATGTACAACTCTGCATGTCTGCATGGTAAAACTATCCCTGAGTATATCATCCTATCCACCAGCAAGGGATATCCCTTTGAAGAATGTTCAAGATCATTGTCATGAAAGGGCGGCAGTAAGTCATTCCATCAACCACAAGATATAATATCGATGCACTTCACATTTAGTGGGTATATGTCTGGGCATAGTATGTAGTGCCTGCGTGATTAATGACGTCGTAGTACTAAGGGTTCAAACGTCAATTGGCCATTACACGTATACCCAAATACAAATATGACTAAAACCTTCAATTACAAGTAGTTACAGTTACAGAATACAGGTCTACAGTACATTAATAAATGTTACTGTAGACATTGTCAGTAGTCTAACTAAAGTAAAAAAAAAAGGTAACATACTGCATAATGGTTACGAAATTCTGACCACCCTTACCAGACCGACCAAACCGGACACAGCGTCAAGTGTTTAAGTTATCGAATGATTAACAACAGTTTGAAACATGCCCTTCAAAATTAATCATGTTGGTAGGACATTGCTAATAAAAGGCACGAGCTTTAAAACACAAAAATTAAAGACAATAAAGGACGGAGAATCAAGGTAAAACAAGATGCCTAATTGGTTGGGGTTTGATGACGTTTCATGACATGAATGTATCTACTAAGATACAATGAACTATTGGGTGGGCAACAAACTTTACCAGGTAGCAAGGTGGCAGGTGGAATGTAAGTGGGCCTCTATAGCAGCAGAGCTGACGTGTTAACGCTTGTCCAACAACGGTTCGACTTTGGCACAACGGCAGTCATTCGCTGGACCATGGTAGGATACGAGATGGGTTTTGTTGTGTCGATCAAGAACTTTAGTGGCTTCCCCATCGGCCCAAAACAAGTCCAACACCAATATGTTGATTACCTATCTTGTTTCCGTTAACAAGTTTTTTGTGTGGATATCCTCTGTTTCATTTGGATTTTAGCAGTTACAAAATATAAATGTAAAGTGCTTCCTCAAAAGAAAAATAAATAGTTATGGCATGTATGGTACTCAATAGGTTGCTTGTGTTTATAACACGTGTGACCTGCTACACCTAACGTTTTTCCTCAATTAACCATAATCAGCATAGCATTTGATTCAGTAATTGACACTTCTAGTCAAGATACCTGCGACTAATGAAATTTAATTGTCGTCTTTAATTTAGCAATATCTCTAGTTAGGTTAATGTGTATGACACCTGCGTATGCCAACCCACACGTACTATTATATCTTTTTAATGTTTGAAATCGTCCATATATACAGGGCCGTGACCTCTTGGAGTATGAACACATATTCCCCCTCCACTCCGCCAAATTTTCTTCCAAATTACTTACATTTTGTCCCACAAAAAATACTTTTATGCTTGGATTGAGTCTGCTTGAACAATTCCTCAGTAATTTATTTTTGCTATAATTTAAAACAATGAATCCATGTTCCGTTTAGATTTACAACGAACCCGTTGCGAGAATGTATGACATTCATACTGAAAGTGAAACAATGCAATTAATTCACTGCTGAGGGTTCTAAAGTTTATTTAACTGCAAACATACTTGAACAACTAGGGAAATACATCAAAATGTTTTCAAACCTTTGGTTTTTCTATACAATTTTGCAGACAATATATACTATTTGACTAGTTAATATAATTCAATTGTTTAAATATGCGTTAACACCAGTCCATTCGGTACTCTAGAGGTTGTACGCTCTCATGGTGTTGTTGTTTTGTGTTTTGATATTTAACTAGAGCGATGTTGGCTAAGAGATTTAGTCCAGGGTGAACTACTAAAACTGGTTACGTTTGCCCTAGAAGTTGTCAAATACTCTGGTCAAAAACATATTCTGAAGATGTTATATTCGCGTCTCATGTCGCTACTTCAAGCAAACTGTCTTAAGTTATTAGCTTTTATCTATTACGGTTTGAAGAAAGACGGTCTACAAATGGATGTCTACATTGATTTTTACTTCCATTTTCGATGTAATAGGAAAGTGTGACAACTACTAAGAACACAAACCGAATTAGCTTGGACATGAACTGTCTTAAACGGATACTCGACGAAAAGAACGCATATTAGCTCATTCTAATACATTTGGTTGATTTAGTCATGATTAACTTTATACAATCATACCACAGTAACCGTATTTGGGGGATTTATTTCTAACAACTGACGATTCTAATACCAGAAAGGTGATAACGCGTGGGAACAAACGACTCTCCGGAGGCTGAAATGCAATTGGTTTACTTCGTTATTCGCTTGTGAAAAGATAAGAAAGATATAATACTGACCTGCAAAGTAAAACTGTTGACTAAAACTGAAGGTCATCATCAGCATTTAGTTTGCTAAAAGAAACACCAGCTCGTGATAAATGATGATATATATCACATGATTTATTGATAAGACTGTCAGCAATTTATTAAAACTGCCTACAGAGGTACCATAAATAGAAAATAAACAGAGAAGTTATCGTTATCGTTGATAACAGTTGGCGACTGTTGATTTAATGGTCTATACACATATTCTTTGACCTAAGTGGCTTCTAAATCGAAAGCAACCTTAGTCAATCTGAAGAACGTGCAGACCATCGATTCTGGGTTCTACCGGTATCATATAGAAACCGAATACCAAAATAGTGCACGCACTTGGACTATGATACCTTTGTTTCTTTTTAATTAGAAATTGCCTCCGTGATATGTAAAAAATGCCGTTTTGCTGAAAAAGTATATAAACTTGTTTCTAAATTGAATCATTTTGTTGTAAAAGAAGCATTCAAAAATATTGGAATTTGTGGTACCGGAACTCACGTGGAATCATTTGCCCACATTTTAATTTGAGAAAACTATTGCTTTTATTGGGGCTTGAAAATATTTAACAGATCTGGCATCCTTGTTCCAGAGACCTTTGAGTGGGGGTCTTTACGTAAAGGTCGTGGTTTTAAGAGGTTACTTTTTGGGATGAGGCGTGCGAAGGATGGGGAACGACCTTACGGTCACCCCCATTACCTCACCAACGACTGGCATCCCGGTATATGTCTAATTCTTTTACTGGATCAAATTCAGCCACAATGGGTGCAGGTAGACATTGGTTACCTTCAAATCTTTGATGACCAATTGATCAGTTATATATTGTTACCAGTTACGAATATATAAGTGCTTTGAATGTAATCCTAATTTTGATTACGTATACAAGCATGTAAAGTGGTAAAGAAAAACAACATGTTGGTCACAGTCTGTTTTATTAAGGAGTCATGAACCATATACACTTATCAAATCCAACCAACCGAGTCGTATAATACCATTTCTGCTTTGGAAGCAATACAACCATTTCGTGGTGGTTCAGCTTTATTCCTTTCTCACTTTTCTTACCCAAAAGGTAATTAAAAGAATGTTGCGTAACGTTCACAAATACATACAACATAAATGCCAAGTGTTAGAAATGGTACATAACGAGGCGGAAAAGTGGGAAATATACGGACTTGCTTCACAATACACAGATTATCCGTTCTACAGTTCTGGGAAAAGAATTAAGACAAGGAATTACAGTATTCTTATGAATACATACGGAAGGAATTTTCACCTCAAGTGAAATCAATGCTGTTTCTGCGAGTCATCCAGTTAGTGTGCGATTCACAACGAGTATGGTTTCGTCATTAATGCTACACATTCTTGTCATATAATCTCCTTACAAGTTTACCGAAAGAAAACAATATCCTCTTGCTATATTTTACTTTATACTGCCGTCTTATAATACATTCAGTCTTGTAAAATATTTGCAACTTAAACTTTCGAAGAGAGGTGTCCATTACACATGTTCTTTCTTATCCAAGCGGGCCTATTGTATCGCTTTACTGCATCTATTTCAAGTTTGGTCAATCGTGTTTGAATGCATCGATGTGCGTTATACTGTAATGCTCTGCTGTTAGGCAAGGTCAAGAAGTAGACGATATATATTAAGTTGTGTATCATCAGCATACAGCATATAGGTAATACCACAAGAACTAATGTTTCCTTACGAAGAGGTATAAATAGAAAAGAAAACAGAACCGAGAATTGACCCTTGATGTACCCCATAGTGCAGATCATGAGTATTAGACCTATTGCGTAACAATTGAATATATTGTGATCGACTTTCCAGGTAGGATCTAAACCAACTCAAACCGTCTCCGAAGAAGCCGAAATAAACCCTTAATTTATGGAGTAGAATACTATGGTCTACCGTGTCGAAGGCTGCAGACAAATCTAGTAAAACCAATAGTACACACTTCCTGTTGTCAATGGCATATAGGATATCACTTTGAACTCTAAGTAGAGCTGTCTCTGTGCTAAAACCTGAACGGTATGCAGACTGGAAGGGTTCAAGGCAGTAAGTATTCTCAATATGTGCTGCAACTTGATCAAGAACAGCCCTTTCAATAACTTTAGATACAAACGGTAAGTTACACACTGTTGTGTAATTACTCAAATCATTAACATCTAGTTTGTTCTTTTTTGGAACTGGTATTACAACAGCAGCTTGTTTGTATGGACTAGGAAAAACACCACTAGCCATGGATCTGTTTACAATTGAACAAAGGAGAGACATCATTTCAGATTTGCAATCCTTAACAAACCATGTTTGTACAGGGTCAAGACAACAATGTTTAGATGAAAGTACCAAAATTATTTTCACCACCTCGTCTGTAGAAAGTTCACGAAAGTTTAAGAAACCGTCAGCTGTAGTATTGCCGGACGTTCCATGGAAGTGAGAATCAGAGTTAGATGGTCTAATACTTGTCCGAATATATTCCACTTTCTTCTCAAAGTAATGGGCAAACTGTTCCGGTAATTCCGTTTCTGATACATTGTCAGGAAAGCATTACTGTGATAATGTAGGTTCACCTGTCTCTGATTACAGCAAAAAGCGCTTTTGAGTTGTGACTGCACTCAGTAAATATTAATTATTGTTAATAATATTAATTATTATTTACGTTAAAACTGTTCACGGTTAACTTTACAGGTATTGCTTTGCACGTAAAAGTTACATAAGGTGAAATTTCTATTCTGTGATTGGTCTTAAGTGTTAAGCATTAGAGACAATAGCTTAATACTTCAATATACAGTAGCAATCGAGAAAAAAAGACAGGAATTCCAAAAGGTAAATCTAAATGGCTTGTTATGTCAAATGATTGAACTGAATTCTGCTTTACGTCACACATAAACAGTTTAGTGTTATTCTCACATAATGCTGCGTTGCGTCAGGATTATCAAAACCTGTTACCTTGCACACTCGTTCTATTTATATATATATTGCAGTGTAGCGAGTTTGAATACATGACTATACTCATCCAATGCATGAATACATGTAATACCATTATTTTAGAAGTAACTTTCAGATGTCCCTGTGTTTCTAACCATTCAATACTGAACAAGATTTCTCTGTGTTTTTTCAATTACCAGTTTAATCATTGAACAGTGTGGGGTAGGGTGTAAGGTAGCACCCCAGAAATGTACTTTTCGTCGGGACAAGGCGACGTTTGTAAAAAGTTGACGTTTTGTATCATACTTGAGTCCATACGGAAAATTTAGGCGATGTGATAAACTTGACTTTTTCCTCAAACTTCCGACATTTTGGGATTCATGCTCCAAGTGGATAGTTTCATGTTAAAATGTCGACGTTTTATTTCCATGTGATACTACGTTTCACATTTTGTTTCGATGTTTTCTCGAAATTGTGACGTTGTTCCTTTGAGTTTTCCACACTTTATCACGATTTGTTCGTTTTAACTCGACGTTTTGACATTTTTACAAAACATTTCATTTTTGTGTAACATTGATTCAAATATTCGAAATTCGAAGGATGACAATAGATGACAATATTCCATAATGCTTCCATGTTTCCATGATGATTGAGCTAGGAGTTGTCGTTGTTGAGACAACAGCATCAACAGTGACAACAGCAACATCAGCTACAGTAGCTACGGAAGAATTTACAACTATAGTAGTAGGCACCGTACAGTCTCCAAGACAAGGCAGCTAAACCCTTCGGTTCATAAGGCTCGTCACACTTACTCAAGATTGAAGTCAACTCATGCTGCAAGAACTCGTTGGTACATGTTTTCCTCGCGTCTGACGGGATTCCTAGTATTCTCCCATCAAAATCACTCGCTAGTTGTTTCAATGTTTCGTTGGTTCCGTTGTTCATATATTCTGTAATCGTCTGCTCTTTGAGCATTTCATCGGCATTCAGCAAAACAAGACAGGTTTTCTTGCAGACACCAGGACCAAACCTGACCTATAGGAAATGAAAACGTCAGTAAGATCATTCAACAATTGTAGATCGAAAACAAATATTAACTTATTATACGGTTATGTTGGTCAACATGAAACTAACTGCTTGACAACTAAGATGATAAAAAATATGTTAATCGAAAATAAAAGAAAAAAAGGAACAACAATATTTTTGTATAATGAGAAGACTTCTTTGTAGTCTATTGCTTACAGTTTTATTGTAAAGTTGCCCATAGAAAGCACAACATCAATATGCTGTCCATAGATCGTTTGGTTTTTGAAGTTATACTGTTGACAAGGTTTTAAATTGTCTACCTCTGTTGACCTTCGAATTTCAGAGTTACCGTCTACGAGGTTTTCAGGCTTTGACCTCAAATGGCTTTTGATCTCCACAACAGGCGACCAGTTTCTTGTACTGACTAAGTTTGATCCACTAATGGAATATAAAAACCATACATCCTTTACTTTTGAAGTGTTCATGATTATAAAGTTTTCAAGAATAATTTCTTCCAAATTTGACTTTTGACTTATCTTGTTTACAGAGTTTTCAGGCTTAGAGCTCTGTTGACCTCAAGCGGCCTTTGACTTCCACAAAATTTTAATAGGAAAGTTGTTCTCACCAAGAGGGATCGTACCAGGGATAAACTTAAACCAAAAAATCCTTTACTAGTTAAAGTTTATACTGGGTTTTCGATCGTTTATCTCTGTTGACGTCAAGTGGCAATTTTGAGCTCCAAATATTTTAATACGAAAGTTGCACTCACCGACTGGATATACACTCTATTTATAAAACTCAACCAAGAAGTGCATTTTGGTTAACGTGTCAACACAGCCAATACTCATAGCTAGTAGTATAACTTTCAGACTGAGGACCCCACACATACACACATTCACCCAAGCATACATACGTCATCCAATGCCTTCTGCAATGACTAAACAGCCAGAGTTTTCAATATCACGTTGCTTGCGTCGGTCTGCCTGTGCTAATCGAAGAGCACACGTTATTTAATAATAAAAATATAGTCTAGCAGAGAGGAACGTACACTGTTGTGTAGAAAAATGTGTTTGTTTCTACTGAGCCACGATTTGGTATAACATATATTAAACACGGTACCTTAAACTGGTCGATAAATCTGATATCATCGGAAGAAAGTCGCACTTTTCTACCGTCAAACACTAAAATCAAGTTGGCGTAAATTGGTCCATTCTTCATCATCAAATCAGCTGTGGGTAAAAACATGTTCACTCCGGATTGTTCAGGATTGTAGAATATGTCTGGATTTTTATAATCGGCGAGGTCGTTGCTATTACTACCTAAAAGTAATGTCCAGAAGCTTTGTGAGGACTGCTTATGGATGCTAAAAGTAGCGATACGAAGAGAATTCCATGGTGGTGGATTGATTTCATATTCTCTGAACTTTGGAAAACCACTGTACCTTCTTCTGAAAGCACTGCTATCGGAAGACCATTTCGCTCTCTGAAACGAAAAGATGTGCATGATTACTATATTGAGAATGATTAGCCTAAAAGTACAGTTCAACCATTGGGCGAAATATTCCCTCGCATGATGCTGCATTAGAAGTGTGTCCACAGTAGAAGCTAAAAATGTAATGTGTACTCATTACAAATGAACCTGCCTACATTTTGTATATTTTGTATTATTATTTGTTGTATATTTTGTATTATTATTTGTTGTATAGTTTGTAGTATTATTTGTTGTATATTTTATATATTTGAGCTATTTGAATTTATCTTAGTCATAACATCAGCGCAGATGTAGTCAAACCTTCCTTAGATTTATGAACTACAACATAATAAAGCATGCATCCATTTTTGGAAATATCAAGGGGAATTTTTCTCTGAGGGTTTCGTGTGAAGATGATGAAACAACTTGTTCGGACGACTGAACGCCTTGTGTGGAGGAAGGTGTCGCGAGCAAGTTGTCATTAAATTCCTGTTGCGGACAATGGGATTAGAAAAGAAGGGTAATTAAAGACATCCCATAATAGGTCAACAACTGAATTCACATGAATTCAAAGAGTTGTTTGCAACTTGAACTTTCCTTTATAGGGCATAAGAGAGAATTTTATATCGATCAGCGTCACAAAGGAATAACATACCCCTTGTGATGTAGGCTGGAGCTCCTTACTTGAGGAAAGTGATGAGTCTTGATTTGAAGATTGCGAGACTCCCTGGTAGGACGTAGTTGACCCTTGTTGGTTTGACGAAGTCATCTATAAACAGGAAAAGTGTCATCAATTTTAAAATACGTCTCGATTTGTGCAGGAAAATATCTAATGTATGTA
>JAIPMN010097245.1:0-11068 GCA_020650975.1 Apostichopus californicus | reverse complement strand
TTTGCCCCGTTTCTTATTCTTTTTGGTCAAAAACAAATTTGCACGAATTCGGAAATAGGACACTTAAATCTGTCACGCCCAATCCTTATTGACACGAGACAATTGCCTCTCGACGTACCCTAAAACAATGTCACTAATTTCTACGGGAAGCGGTTACAATACCCGGACGGCTGTTTACCCCTAAAATCATTCGTTATATTGATTGAAGAAACATTTTATGAAAGCAAAAAATTTAAAAAGGCCCCAAAAAAAGAGAAAAAAAATCAGCCAACAACCTTGAGGGGCTTTAGTATAAGAGAGAATAATAAGAAGGGACTGCTACATGTAGACAATAGATAAGTTAACGAGGCATATAATGAGTTCTTAATAATAAAGGGAAGTTAAATGCTATGGGGTTAAAATATTTTGACAGATATAGGTCTATAAAAATTACGTATATATGAAATAAATTAAGGCCAAACTAACAAAGTTGGTATTTCGCTTTAAAGTGACGTACCCCTTGAATTGGTCATATTCTCGTTACACCATGTACAAACCTAGAAGGAAAGAAAACGCCTCTCCAGGGGCGGCGGAGAGTGGAGGGGAGGGGAGGGGAGGGGGGTGGGCAGAGGAGCACATCCATCCCAGCTATTGTGCTTCCCCTTCATTAATTGGAAGTGTCTCTTTTGGGTATAGAGTACTAATTTGCTTTCTTGTAATTCATTAGTATACCGTTTTTTGTATTTAGAAAGTGTAATGAATTGTAATTATAAAAATTGTATTTTGTCGCAAAAGTAAGAAATAATTTAATTTAAAAAGTTTCCATTTGTTGATCAAAAACTAAAAATTGCGCTACGTTTTTGAGGAGAATTTTTAGTTGTTTGCCCCTTATTATTATGTTTTAAATTTTATAACCATCGTTTTTCGTGCTTGGATGTTAAAAGGTAGCATATCGGTTAAACTACCGGCGTTGTAAAAACCGCTCATTACAGAAAAATTTAAAGACGCTTTAAAGAATTAACGAGATAGATTTTAATGAGGTATACATGTACGCCATCGACCTAGCATCTTGCATAACTTTGAAGAGATCTGGAAAAAAAAACTTGCAACCTCTCCTTCAAAGCATCACTGGCTGTCTTCATGTCGACATGTGGAAACAAGAGAAACAGGGCCACACGGAAGGCAAAGGTATATCTTCCCTCTTATTATATGCTGCTAAGTTTAAAACAAAGGAATTTGATTGCGGTACACCAGTTTGCTAAGGGAGCTATTTCGGTACAGTTGCCTGGAAGGTTATCCCGGTCGTTGTCCTACTAACCAGTATTTTAGAATGCCCTAGTTGTTAAAGTGTTCCTCGGTCTTTTGCTTGATTTCTTTTCTTTGGTCAGAGGTGGAGAGAGAGAGAGACGGTGATGGACAAGGCATAGGCGTAGGAGGGGGGGGGGGGGGCGCAGCTGCAGCCCCCAACCAATTTTTTTGGGTGAAAATTCGGGCAATTTGCTGAGAATTTTTCGGGCACCTACTGAAAGAAGAATACTTTGCAATGTGTTTTTCAATGGTTAAACTTATATTATTATTTTCATTATTATTGTAACGACTTCCCCAATAATTGTAACCAATATGGAAGGGTAATAACACGGAAAATGATTGTATGTTACTGGCATGTGATGTAGTAACCGATGAATGCCTATATGATATGCACATCAACATGTAAAACGCGCGAAAAATTTTGGTTATATTTTTCGGGCAAGTCGTTACAGCCCCCCCCCCCCCCAATCAAATTAGGCTCATACGCCTATGACAAGAGGTGCGCATTTCATTTAAAGTATTGTTGTTGTTAATTGTTGTTGCGTGCAAATACATGCCATGACCAATCTGGAGTGACAATTTCTCAACTAAAATAAAGAAAGGAAAATTAATATGCATAGTAACCAGTTCTTTTTGCTCAAACAAATTTATCGTATTAAACGGTGGAGGGAAAAAATTAATAAACATTTTTATTGTTTATACTTCTCCGCGTATTTTTTTCTTTCTTCTCCTAACCCTTTCACCTCTTCTTTTTATCGCATTGTCCATTGTTTCATCTAATTTCTACTCTGCGTTTCATGGGTCGTGGTTCCTAATTAATATTTTCTGTCCTATTTTGTTTATTTTACCTATTATGTATGCATTCATCTCACTTTTCTCTCAGAAAGGATTCTGCAATAGATTCAATACATCGGTCTCTCTATTTAACTTGGATATATTTACATGCTCATGTTTTTTTCGTAAATAGATAAACAGTTTGTTGACATTTTTTTCTGCCTCTCACAGTTTTCGTCTATTTGAATTCAATCGCTTTCCACTAGTACAATGTTGAATAATAGGAAAGGTAATTTTACTCTATAAAAATTTTCTTCTGTATGCCAACCTTGAGTAAAAGTGCACGCCACTAAGGGAAGAGTATTATAGTTTGCAAAATTGGAAAGAAAGGTTTTGAGAGTTGTATGTATGTATTTTAGATCCGCCTGCAAGCAGGAACTCGCGAAGAAGCATCTTTGGCTTATCAAAGCCGCAAGCTGACCGAAGTCAGTCTCTTACATTCATATTTAACGTCTATAACTATGAATGGTCAGTTGTCAACAACTCTGTAACTGGACGACATACATTAATCTTGGAGTGACTCGAACCGGGGACCTTATGATTGGAAGGCACCGGCGTTAACCACTGAGCTAACACTCCTAAGTTCAGTCAACTGAGTTCAGACAACAGAGTTCAGTCAATTTTAAGCCATTTAACTGATTTTAAATATTATTTTTCTTTATTTCTTTTTATTTCCGCGGAATGCAAAGTCGGCAATGAATATAACGCGGATCACAAAGTCGGTAACTACTATTGCGGTTAGATTCGTCCAACACGGTAGCATACACAAACGTTGTACTCAAAGCCGACGGCCAAAGTGAATAATTAATCAGGTCACACATCCGGAGTCTGTGTATTCAAGTTCTTCAATACCGCCCTCGTCACCTTTCGGGAGACATTTCATACTGTTAGTTTTGATTCATTAATAAATCTTAAATACGGCATTCAGCGACAACCATGTCGTTTATGGGGTCCACGAGCTGGAACTGATCTGTATTTTTTGGTTAACTTCTGATCAAAAAAATTCTTTCCTTTTTTCATTACATCTATTTGTTATTAAATACTCGGCCTTATAGAACTTTGGAAATGGTTTAAATCTAACGCAGTCTTCTCCTTCCCACACCCCTCCACCACCCCCACACCCTTCCCCACCCAAGGAGCTTAAAAAATAGTAAAATAGTTTCTGTTTCCTTGTTTTGCTGTCGGTTTGATATCTTTGTTTGTTTGGGTTTTTTTCTTTCAATTTTTTTCTGTACATCTTTCTGTACAATTTACCCGAACTCATCAAAAATGCAGAATTCATAGAATTAACATTAAGTAGATTGTAGCCAAGATAAATATATATATACATTCAGCCTTCACAAATGACCCGACACAGACTTCAGATAGCCGCGGGGGGGGGGGGGGGCAAGGGTAAGACATGTTCATCTGGTGCATGAATTGCGTCCTGTACCGGCACCAAGTCCGTGTGAAAATCATTGATGTGAACATTATTAGGGAATGAGGGCATCCCTTTATGGGTGGGCGGGGGGTGTGGGGAGGACTGTAGTCTTGAGACGAAACGAGGACGGCAAGAAATGTGCACACTTTTACAAGAAAATTACAACCCCCTACCCCCCCCCCTAATCAAAAAGAAAAATATTATTATTCGTAACAGAGGGAAGAACCAATATATTGTCATGTAAAGTCATATCAATGTGTTGTACGGGTTAACTAAACTTAAATTCTCTGATCCGTACAATCGAGACAACAATTTGTTTTTCCTCTGACACCACGACGGCTGCCAATACGCGCCTGTTTAGTCAACCGCAATCTTTTCTGGGGTACTATTTCGGCACTCTCGGTAAATTTGGAACAGGAACGAAAACTCTTTTCTATTTAACGGTATAAATAATCACACGGAGGACAAAGTGAAAACGAGTACAAATGAGAAATCATTTTTAAAGCAAATATCGCCTTATATTTTAATTGTAATTTACCAATACAATTGTTTGTTTTTATAATTTTTATTTTTTATATACGATAGGGCTCTTCCATAACTTAAAGCTGTATAAATATGTACCATGTGAGAAAATAGTCTTTTTTTATGACAGAAGAGAGAGAAAAAACGTGATGATTTAATGCATCATTTTTAAAAGGAAACAATAAATTTAAGAATTAAATTTCAAATATCAATTTTTTTTTTAATTTACAAAATATCTTATTGACAAGTACTGCTTACCAAGTAAATAGAAACAAGGAAAACAAAATCAAAAATTATAAGCAAGAGAGAGATAAGTTAAGGGAAGGCAACAATGTTCATCTAATTTCTGATTGGTTAACGAATATTAATGAATTAGACCTAGCCCCGCCCACTTTCACAAATATGAATAATCAGTTATGATGAATGAAACAAGAGAGTCACATCTGTTTCTTTCATGGACTTAAAGACTTGTCTAACTCCTCTCTGAAATAAAGAAAATTAATTATATATCCAATCTCTGATTTGCTAATATAGCAAATATTATAGCCCTTGTTTAAGCATACTTTCCAATTCAAAATACAAAAATTCATTGTCAATGAATGAAATAACCCTATCCATAAGTCAAGTCTATTTCCTTTCCTTGACTTTTAAAGAATTCCAAACCTCTCTTCCACAAGTATAAAGTTCACAAAGGCAAACTACTCATCCATTTTCTGATTGGCTAATATTACTATGATATAGGCTGCACTTAGCCCACTATCACTTCAAACAATAAATAACAAATTTTGACGGATTTGAATCACTTTGCCAACCAATTAGTTAGGCTCATTCCTATCACTGACTTACAGAAGTTAACATTTTTAAAAGTAAAGAAAGGTATAATTTTTTTATCAAATTCTCTGACTGGCTCACCCATCATAACATGCTTCGAAGCACTCATACTGAGAGTATGAGCAATATGAATATCCATGTTAGGTTAAGAACTGTTCATACTGTCAGTACGAGTGCTTTGAAGCATGAACAATGAGTACAGTATAGAGTGGTATTAGCTAGCATTCGAAAATTTGTCACAACTGGCTGAAAACTCCAATTATTACACATCCTCTAGCTCCGCCCACTTTAATGTCTGTGTAAATACTAAACCTTAATGTACGATATGAAATGATTTTTGTCAATTGGCTAAAATCCGAAACCAAATTGACTTTTAGTGATCAAACATAGTTCAGCTTTTCCAAAATTTATCCAGAAATGTTTTCCTCCCATTTTGCTTTTAAATTGTTATTTTGGGTCGATAACATTTTTTTTATCCATTTCTAAGCCCAACGAGAACTGTCAATGACACTACAAAACATTTTTTACACATTTTTCATGTTTAAAAAAATGGAAGTCAGATGTTTGCAGAGTATTCCCCTTCTGTCTCCTTTCTGTAAACAATGAAATGCATAAAATAAAATAAATACATAAATTAAATAATCATGGACGTTAAATATGAATGCGAGAGACGTCAGCTTGCGGCTTTGATAAGCAAATGATGGCTTCTTCATGAGTTCCTGCTTGCAGGAGGATCTAAAATACATACATACATGTGTATCCTGATGCTACATATGATTGTACCATATTTGGCAGTATGCATGTAGCATGAACTGCATGTTAAACAATACTGCAGAATTTACTTGGAGTAGACATGTATGGGCAACCTGTTATAAATGCAATACACTGTTGCTATGTTTCAACATACTCTAAGAAAAGTAATAGTAATCATAATCATAATAAAAAATAATAATAAGTACATTTCTAAAGTGACAACATCCAGAAAAAGTTAACTATTCTTGGCATTGATCAATCAAGATTAAAGAGCTGAAAAGATGAGTCTACAAGTCGTAATTTAATTTCCATTACTATCGGTATTGATAGCAATGCAATGGTAAAGCATTCCAGAGAGTGGGACCTGCACATGCAAACATGCCCCCACCCCCCCCCCCCTGCCTCTCTAAAATATGATCTTGTTGCCAGGGTGTGCAAGTTTGAGAGAGTGACATAAGTAACATCAATTTTTGTCTCCTTTGATAATATTACAGAAATCTTCTAGGAATTCTTAAGTGAACAGAGGGATTGTTAGAAAAATGCGTTGTTTGGTTTACAAGCCAACGCAGATCTTTAAGAATTGGTGTTATATGGCTCCCTACCCCTGGAATTAGTGATCGAGCCAGCTTCCCAATCCTCAATAATCTGAAGTTTGTGGACAAGGGATGAAGCACATCCACAGAGGAGTGCATTGCAAACTTGACATATGCATATACAACCATTACATATGCAACCATTACATGCATATTCAGAGAACCATTATATGCATATTCAGAGCCAACCATACATGAATATTCAGTCAACAATTACATGCATATTCATGCCACATTACATGCATATTCAAGAAATTCATGCCACCCAGTTGGGACAATTTTTTCTATACTGTAGTGTGATGCTCAGCTTCAGCGCACTCGTATTGTCAGTGCGAGCAGTATGAATATCATGTTTCTATCAGATCAAGGTTAGGAACTGTTTGTACTGTCAATAGCAGTACTTTGAAGCATGATATTAGAAAACAGTTTAGAGAGGTAATAGAATTAGGAAATTGTCCCAACTGGCTTTTCATGCATGTACAGTTAACTTTATAACAAGTTTACTGCAGTTAAAATGAATCTTATATAAATATACCAATCAAAGACGAACCGTTTAGATATTGTACTTCTGATAACCAAAGGATGTGAGACATGTGTAAGAACATTATGAAACGGTAAAGTCTGTCCATATGAACCAAAATAATCAAAAGAACAATAGACATTAAAGAGTGAGCTACACTTTAAGGGGCTACTACATTTGATGGTGTTCAAAAATCTGGTTTCAAATGCATTGTAACAAAAAATAATCCACACCAGCTTACTTTTTAGTATAAAGCAATTAATTAAATTTTTAACAGGGATTAGTACCACATTATAAACACTGTTTCCAGCAAATATCTTTTGTATAAACTCTCTTCAAAATATCACAAAAAAAGAAAAAAGTTGAAAGTTGGCGAAAAAAGATGATTTCAAAACAAAAGTGATCCACTATTTCAATTAATAATATCATTTACTGTAACCTCCTTGGAACAATCATTTCAATGTCCCTAACCTCACTCACATCTTGCCCAACCGACCCACCCCTACACTCTCCCTAAATCCAGCCCCACATTAAATTATGCATATTAAATGATGATAGTTATAAACAATGGACAATAAGGGAAAGGTTAAAAAATAACTTTGTGCTTGAAGTACAAATGGGGAAAAAATATATGTAGAAACTGAAAGAAAAAAGTATGCAAGGTGCTCTTATAAAAAAAAGGAAAAAAGAAGGAAAAAGGAAGGTTTTATTTATCCAAATGAGAAAATATTATTTAACATGGAAGCCCCAGACATCTCTGCTACAAGACCAACAAACATTCTTTCCATAGCACAATCAAGTATTTCCAAAATAACAATTTTTAGTGATAACTTCCGGATGTTTCCAAGTTAGTGAGAGCTTGAGTACGCTTTGAGTACCCCTCCCCTCCCCCCCCCCCAGCCCTGACCCTCCTTCCTCTCACCACCTTCCATAGTACCTTGATACTTATTTGGTTCATCACATATTTGAAGCCAAGTTCTTCGTTAACTGTGTTTTATACATGAAGCAAACTCTACAGCTTGAAATATTAAAGCCAGAGCTGATCACCAATCACTTAAGATGAATAAGCTCTAAATGAACCAGCGTTAAACATCCTTGACCTAAGGGTGCACTGAACTAAATGACTATCAATAAAACCTGATCAGTCTGACATCATAGACAGGTCATATAAATCCACCGTGATTGACACAGACTTAGAGTACAACGTTTGTTCAAGGCTTTGACCAGACTTGAGTACAACAGGATGACTTCGAGTACAACATGATGAGTATGAGTACAACAGCATGAGTACACAGTTACAACAGCATAGTAACAGTACAACAGCATGAGTACGGGTACAACAGCATGAGTACGGGTACAACAGCATTAGTACGAGTACAACAGCATTAGTACAAGTACAACAGCATGAGTACGAGTACAACAGCTTGAGTACAAGTACAACAGCATGAGTGCGGGTACAACAGCATGAGTACAACAGCATGAGTATGAGTACAACAGTATGAGTACAAGTACACCAGCATCAGTATGAGTACAACAGCATGAGTACCCGTACAAGTAGAATGCCCCTGTGGTGTATGAGGGGTAAAAGTACTTGGTTCTGAGTACTAATACCAAGACTTAAATACAGAGAAGCTGTACTTGTTTCAGATCTGAATCAGGAAGATTTATTATTACATGACAGCAAAAAGGCAAACAATTCCGTTTCACTTGTATGTGACCACAATCATCTTTGTTTGTGTTAAGTTCACTGTCATATACAAAAATCATTGTTTGACTTACTTGTATTTATTTTCATACTTTGGAATTGCTATAGATTTCTAATACCAAACCCTGTGCGTTTTTTAAACAGCAAGAATGTCTTTCGAAAGAGAATGAGAATCATCAATGGAAAAATGCCGGCAGCTATCGGGCAGTGCCAATGAAATTTTTACTGAGAAGTACCAAGTGTACATCATCGAACTGTCCATGACTTTTTGAAAATCATCGGAATAAATGAAATGATTTGTTATACCCTGCTAATGAGAGGGAAGATATTAAAGTGAACCAGTTCCACCAACCAGCTGCACAGTGCCAGTGAAATAAAAGGAGGCACAAACCAAAGGAGGCAAGAACTCAAACCATAACTTTATCTATACAATGACAGAGATCTTTACGAAGAACGACTCCCTCAAAAGCAGATAAAAATCTCGCACCATTTCGCAGCTATCCCTAGTTTAGAAAAGTCGTTTCTGAGAGCAATAATTTTTTTAAATTTGTGTAAAGTCATTTTGCCATCAGAATCTGAAACCATTGACCTCCTCTTTCTTTCTTTTCCGATTGCCAGATTAAATGTTAACAGTGTTGACATTGAAACCAAATGCCATCATGAAGTCATGTTAAGGGCCTCAATATTTTAGGTTCAACATTTGCAAAACCCATCTCCATAATTACAGAAAATAAAATATTGCAAGAATTCAAGAAAAGCGTAAGCAAAATGAAGCGCACGTGACTTGATGTCATATTTAGACGTGATCAAGTCTTCTGCCTCGTGTGTGATAACACAGTTAACCTGTGACATCTCCGAAATGAAATCAGATGTTTCTAGTTGTTTGAGGGCGGTATTTCAAAACATTTATCTTCATCACGTTTGACTCGATGATGTCATCATTAGACTTGATCAAGTCTTCAGCCTTGTGTGTGATGACACAGTTAACCTGTGATATCTCACAAATGGAATCAATATGTTTCTACTCTTTTGGGGGAGGTCTTTCAAAACATTTATCTCTATCACAAAGACCAATAATTGTGCGTTGGGTTTGAGTTCTCTTGAACACATGAGTTAATCAAACTAAGAGAATACCTTCTTTCATCAAAAGTAAAATTCCCCCTTTTTTTTTTAGCCTTTGAAGATCCTGCTAGGATCGAAACGTCAGGCCAACTTACTTTTACACAAAAGTAAAATTCATGAGAGAGTGCTTGTATTCTAACACTGTTGTCCCCCTTTCTCTCAGACACTGTTTCATTTAAATTTCAAGGGAAAAAAAGAAAAAGAAAAAATTCATTAAATTTTCCACTTTTTTTTCCACTTCCCCTTTTCTCATTTGCAATGAAAGTCAGCTGTGTATTCAACTATCAAAATCAACTACATTGTTTATGAGATTTCATTACTGAAGATTTATTGAAGATTACTCAATTCAAAGCCAAAACACACTGCTCTCTTAACAGCAATTGACTGTAGTTACTGTGACCATTTTTCAATTTGTGCTACTGCTATAGAATGTGAAACTGTACTTAAATATTACAATGCCCTTAGATATTCAAAATTTGATTTATGCCATACTGCCCCAGATTCATACCTAAAATATCATTTTTTTCTGTTTTCTTTTCTTCTTTAATGACTCAGTGATATTTGTAAGCAATATTTTAGACTCTATGAAATGAATGAATGATGCACAGGAAAATAATAAATTAATACCCTGAACCCAGTATAGGAAACATAAAGCCTGATTTTTGTTAGGAAGATACTAAACAGATCTGAGAGAAGCCTGTTTAAGTTCAAGTCAACTGTTCAATATTATGTTTACAAGCCATCACAGCAATTTTTGTTCCATGTATGTAGGCTATGTATGATTCATCCAAAATCAACCAATCACCTGCTTTCTTTCATTCCATCCACAAGACATGCTAAAAAGCTTAGGAACAACAGAGTGCAATTCTGCCTTTATCCAGGTTAAAAATCTTTGATTTCAACATTTTCTTTTTATCTATCTCTCTCTCTTGAAGATATTCACACAGTATTTTCATGATAAATAGGGGAAGAGATGGCTTCCCTCCTTCCATGAATGTCCATCCGAGAGACAGAAGACTGGAAGCTCTGGTATGTAGATACTAGATTGTCGCCCTCTACTTCCTTCTCATTGTACCGCTGTCAGGATACCTTTCTGTAACATCATACTCTCAATATCTTGGTCTTCATTTTTCTCCCTGCGAATAAAGTGGATGAAATGAAAGAAAAAGAAGAAGAAAGAAATGAGTCAAATGATATTATACGTTGTTCCTGTTACTAAAGGCTACTGGTCTTCTTTCTGGACGGTGAAAATACTTTTGTATGATATGTGCTGATATTTATAATATGAAACCAGATACTCAATATAACTCTATATGATTGAACTATGCGATGATCGTTTAGTAAGAATATCATTTTTCATTTCATTATTTATTTTACTTATTTCCAGTATAAATATAAATATTTATAAACATCAAAGGACATCAAAACTGAATATGTAACAAGAAAAAATATTATTTTAAAATGTTAATGTACAAATATAT
>JAIPMN010097240.1:0-31911 GCA_020650975.1 Apostichopus californicus | reverse complement strand
GTTGTAAAGTGGATGCCATAGTTTCTTTATTACAATCATTTTAAACTCGGACATCAGCTTGTTTGTTTTTATTGTTTTTCAACCACAAACATTACCTCGGCATTCCACCACACCTTATCTCTCCTTCCCGAAAAAGGATGGCTTAGATATCATTTAAAACGTGCGCATTTGATGCACAAGTGCATCAAATGCAAAATAATTGCAAACGGAAGCTCACGAAAGGCCCGTGTATTTTTATGTACAAACGCTCAGCCGAACAGCAGTTGCATATATGCCAAATTCGATTCCATTCTCGATGCGGTATCGACAGTATCGCCAAAGAGACAATACCGAGGCATACTGGAACCGATTACACCAGCTACAACCGATCCTGAAAATGAAACCGTGTCAAGTTTAATGCTATGTGCACTTTTCGGTGATGTAAATATACAGTAAGTTATTTACTTACCAAAACGTTGTTTAAGGCTTGTTACACATTGTTTCTATTTATGTAATGTAGGCTTAACAATGTTTGTTTGTTGTTGTGTATATATTCATAGATAATTCTGTAATGTTAGCCACATGCTGACTATATTCATAGACACATCTGTTATGTATAGGTATTGTAGGCCACATATAATCAGTTAGAAATATATGTTATTTTAGTGTTGTAGGCCAGATATTCATAGATACATCTTATATGTTAGTGTTGCATGCCACATATATACATAGATACATCTGTTATAATAGTGTTCTAGGCCACATATGTTCATAGATACATCTGTAATGTTAAGGCTGTAGGACACATACTGTATGTTCATAGATACATCTGATATGTAAGTATTGTAGGCCAGATAATCAAAGATATATCTGTAATGCTAGTTTTGTAGGCTACAGATATTCAAGGATACATCTGTTTTGTTAGTATTGTAGGCCACATATATTCATATACATTTATTATGTGAGTGTTGTAGGCCACTGATATTCACAAATACAGCCATATATTTATAGATACATCTGAAATGTATATCTTGTATATTCATGTTAATGTGTTTCGCACAGGAAACCATAGATTAATCCGTTATGGAAGTCATGTAAGCCACCGATATTCATAAATAAGTGAACTAATTTAGTTTTGTAAGCCACAGATATTCATAGATTAATCCTATTCGTAATATCCTTATTCACATATATCCATGGATTAGCTGATATGCAAGCAATTCGTCATACAGATGCTTTGGAAATACACCTTACTGCCAGGGGCCATAGTGCCAGAAGGGTGCGTGAAGCCATTTAGAGAGTCCGCTCCCTTTCCAGATCATCTACTTTGGCAGTGAAGGACAAAAAGAGACGAGATTGCGACAACAAGCTCCCCCTGGTTGTTACTTTCCACCCAAATCTTCCTCCTCTTCAGCAAATCACCTCTAACACCACAACATTCTCCTCACTTCAGATAGACCCCAACGAGCCGTCTCTGAAAAACCCACCATCGCCTACAGACGACCACGCAACCTACGAGACATTCTTGTGCGTGCTGCTGTTCCACCTCTAACTTCTAACCCTACACCCATTCAGCATGGTACTTACAAATGCGATCGTACTTCGAGATGCATCATCTGCAGCCACCACATTGTTGAATCCAATTCCATCACCAGCCACAGCATGCAACTCACACAAGACTAAAGGTCACATCACTTGCACAACCACTAATGTCATCTATCTGATCTCTTGTAGCAGTTTGCAGCATCCAGTATATTGGCGAAACCAAAACCACCCTCAAGAAGCGATTCTATGGTCACAGATCCACAATCAACACCATGAAGACTGAGACCCCATTTTGAGAACACTTTAACCTTCCCAACCATACCATTAACGACATGTCCCTACAGGGGATTGAATCCTTAGGTAGCCGCCCTGACCTAGTAAAAATCAGCAGAGAGAGGCTGTGGATGCAACGCCTTCGCACCATTCCGCCTCATGGGCTCAACATTCAGGAAGGACATGATTAACTTTTCTTCTGTTCACCCCCTCCTTCTCCCCTTGTTCCCCCTTCCCCATCACTCCTCTTCTCATAGCTCTCTTCCACCCATTTTTCTCCACACCTTTCTGTCTTTGTCCTCCAGTTTATTCCCTACCCCCTTCCCTTAATCCTCTCTTTGTCCCTCCACTGTTTATCTCCTACCTCTCCTCTCCCCCTGCTGGTTTCTTTCTTTCTTCTCTCCATCCCTTGTCTACTAATCCCCTTACATCTATCTCTTTGTGTTCACCATGCTCATTGTCATTTAGCCTTTGAAGAAGATCCTTCTATGATCGAAACGTCAGGTCATCTTACTTTTTCACATTCATCCTTTCCGTAAGTATTCTAAGCTACAGATATTCATAGATTATTCTGCCATGTAAGTCATACATATTACTAGACCAATATGGTTGGTATTATTCTAAGCCAAAGATATTCATAGATAAATCTATTATGCACGTGATATAAGCCACATATGTTCATAAATATATGAACTAATTTAATTTTGGAAGCCACAGATATTCATAGATTATTCCTATTCGTAAGTATTCTAAGCCACATATATTCATCGATAAACCTATTATGTCAATAATGTAAGCCACAGATATTCATAAATATGTGAACTAATTTGGTTTTGGAAGCCACAGATATTCATAGATGAACCCTATTCGTAAGTAATCTAATCCACATATATTCATAGATTATTCTGCCATGTAAGTCACACATATTACTAGACAAATTTGGTTCGTATGTATTCTAAGCGACATAAATTCATCGATAAAACTATTATGTTAATGATTTAAGCAACAGATATTCATAAAGAAGTAAACTTATTTAGATTTGAAAGCCATATATATTCGTAGATTAATCATATTCGTAAGTAATCTAATCCACATATTTTCATAGATTATTCTGCCATGTAAGTCACACATATTACTAGACAAATTTGGTTCGTATGTATTCTAAGCCACATATATTAATCGATAAAACTATTATGTTAATAATTTAAGCAACAGATATTCATAAATTAGGGTAAACTTATTTAGATTTGGAAGCGACATATATTTATAGATTAATCCTATTCGTAAGTATTCTAAGCCACATATATTCATAGATTATACTGCCATGTAAGTCATACATATTACTAGACAAATATGGTTCGTATATATTCTAAGCCACAGATATTCATTGGTATTCATAAATAAGAGAAGTCATTTAGTTTTTGCAGGCCACAGATATCCATAAATTAATCCTATTCGTAAGTATTCTAAGCCACAGATATTCATAAATTATTCTGCCATGTAAATCATACATATTACTGAACATATATGGTCGTATGTATTCTAAGCTACAGATATTCATAGATAAATATATCATGTAAGTGATGTAAGCCACGGATATTCATAAATAAGTGAACTAATTTAGTTTTGCAAGCTACAAAGATATTCATAAACTAATCCTATTCGTATTTATTCTATACCACAGATATTCATAGATTATTCTGCTTTGTAAGCCATACATATTCCTAATCACATATGGTTCTTATGTATTCTAAGCCACATATTCATAGATAAATATATTATGTAAGCGATGTAAGCATCAGATATATTTATAAATAAGTGAACTAATTAGTTTTGTAAGCAACAGATATTCATTGATTCATCCTATTCAGAAGTATTTTAAGCAGCAGATATTCATAGATTATTCTACTATGTGTAGGTCATACATATTTTTAGATAAATACGATTGGTATGTATTCTAAGTCACAGGTAATCATAGATTAATCCATAACTTAAGTGATGTAAGCCAAAGATTAATATAGAATATTTTGCTATGTGAGCCACATATATTCCTAGACAAATGTGGTTTGTATGTATTCTAAGCCACAGATATTCATAAATAAAAGAAATCATTTAGTTTTGTAAGCCACAGATATAAATATATTAGTCCTATTTGTAAGTGTATTAGATTACAGATATAAATATTTTATTCTGCCAAATAAGCCATACATATTAATAGACAAATATTGTTGGTATATATTTTAAGCCACACATATTCATAGATTAATATATGATATAAGCGATGTAAGCAACATATAGATTTATAAATAAGTAAACAAATTAGTTATGTAAGCTACATGTTTTATTGATTCATCGTATTCAGAGAAGTATTTTAAGCCACAGATATCCATAGATTAATCTACTATGTGTAGGTCATACATATTCTTAGATAAATATGATTCGTAGGTATTCTAAGCCACAGATTATCATAGATGAATCCATAATGAATGTGATGTAAGCCACAGATATTCCTGGACACATATGGTTCGTATTTATTCTTAGTCACAGATATTCATAGATAAATCCATTATGATAGTGATGCTAGCCACAGTAATTCATAGATTAATCTTATTCGCATTTATATTAAACCACAGATCTGCAATATAAGCGATACAATGTCCTAGACAAATCAGGTTTGTATAAATTCTAAGCCACATATATTCATAAATAAATCCATGATGATAGTGATGTTAGCCACAGTAATTCATAGATTAATCGAGACATTCATAGATTCACGAGACATTCACGAGACATTCATAGATTAATCCTATTCGTATTTATATTAAACCACAGATCTGCAATATAAGCGATACATAGTCCTAGACAAATCAGCTTCGTATAAATTCTAAGCCACATATATGAAAAGATAAATCCATTATGTAAGTGATGTTGGCCAAAATTATTCTTAAATAAATGAATTAATTTAGTTTTGTAAGCCACAGATATTCATAGATTAATCTGCTATATAAGCCACAGATATTCATAGACTAATATACATCCTTATAAGTAGTGTAAGCCACATATATTAAAACAATGAACTATGTTGATGTTAGTAAGCCATAGATTTTCATAAACAATTATGTTACGTATGTTTTTGTAAGCCACATATATTCCTAGATTAGTCTGTTTCCATTATGTAAATAGCATGAGCCACAGATATCTATAGATAAATCCATAATGTAAATCAGTAAGCCCGGTGTAAGTAGTTTTGTAAGCCACAGATATTCATACATTAATCAGTTCTTTATGTCATACATATTCTTTGATACATATCATTCGTAAGTCACGTAATTAGATTACTTGTTTCGTGTGTCTCCTAAGTCACGGATATTCATAGATTCATCTGTTATTTAGTCCCTAAATATTCATAGATTAATATGATTCGTATGTATTATAAGTCACATATATTCATAGTCAGACAGACAGACAACATTTATAAAGCCCAGCTTTTATCAGTGCCACGACGCCACAGACTTGCAAAGATGGGCTAGAAAAACAAAACTTAGACCATATCAATTTCATCGTAAAACTGCATACAATTTGTAAAGAACATATGTTTTAATTGGCGTTTGAAGGAGTCATGGCCTACACTTAGGCGTATGTTGGTAGGGAGCGCATTACAAAGCTTTGGACCACTGAAATCAAAAGCCCTGGTGCTATACTTTTTATGGACACTCGGGATTACAAGGAGTAATTTGTCAGGACGAGAAGTACTCTCAAGTAATCAGGTGCAATATTGTGAATACAATTATGGACAAATAAGATGATTTTAAAGTAAATCCGATCTTTGACTGGGAGCCAGAGTAAATCATAAACAATTTCAGATACCCCATCGCCCCTGCTACGACCATAAATAATCCTTGCTGCGCTATTTCGGAGAGACTGAAGTTTTGCAATAAAATTCGAGTTAATACCATAGTAAAGAGAGTTGCACATGTCAATTCTATTGATAACAAGGGAAATTAGAAGATTTCTCACAAGGTCACGTGGAAGAAAATATTTGACTTTAGAAATATAACGGATCATAGTAAAGTAATTAGAGATTGTGGAATTGAGTATTGAAAGCTAGATTTTGGTCAACATGACATTAACAAAGCGACATTAACAAAGCGAATTGAGTGTTCATCAGGGAGATTAGCCCCACGAATTACAATCTGTTTTAAAATAGATTTATTGCCAAGTAACATGATTTCAGTTTGTAGGGGTTGAGCTTCAGAAAGAAACGAGACATCCAGTTCTGAATTGTTTGGAGACATTTCAAAATGTCATGTGGTAAGACTAATATATTGTTGTAGGCTATCAAAGTGTTTATAGATATGATGGTCATCCGCAAATCCCGCAACCCTAAGCCCTTTCGAATGAATGACAGAGTAGAGGGATCTCAGGTAAATGTTAAATAACACCATATATATACAATTATATATGCATTTATTTATTTTATATTTAAGTTTAAGGTTTACAGTCTTGTTCAAAGCCAAGGTCATCTCATACGACATAACATCACTTAACCTTTGGTCATTAGTAAATTGTCACAGACAAAGCCTCCTTTGGCACTACAGTGCATCACATCTACGTGTCCCCTGGTGTACTTCCGTAGGGTGCAGCCACAAACCGGCGCACGCAACTATATTATAAAAGTCCCCATTTCTACACGGTGAAGAGAGGCAATGGAGATTAAGTGCCTTGCCCGTTGGCACAACATACTGAATAAGTTTTTCAACAAATTAAATGTGTTTCATAAGCTACCGAGATTCATAGATAATATTCTGATATAGATAAGTATATAATGTAAGTGATGTCCGTATATATGATTCGTAAGTATTTTAAGCCCCAATATTCATAGATATAATAGTCATGTAGGTTCTGTGGACTACAGATTTTCAAAAAGAAAGATGTTACTTAAGTGTTTCAGGCTCAGGTATTTATGAATAAATTATGCTACGTTCATGTATTAAGCCACAGATATTCACAGCTAAACCTTTAACGTTAAAGTAGTTAAATTAAATTTAGATACATTTGTTATGCACATGTCCTTAGTCACCGCTATTCGTATATAAATTAGCTACGTAAGTTTTAGGAACACCCCGACATTCATGATAAATATTTTGAGAAGGTGTTCTAAGCAACATGTAATGGTATAGGTATATATTTTTTGTAAACGTTGAATATATACCTTGGATAAATATTGCGTGGTTAATTTTAGAACTGCTATTATTCTGGATCTTTTAATCATTTTTCACACGCACGCACATACTTTTTTTTAAACTACTTGCTTCGTGGAGCGTTAACCTTACCTAACTGTTTACCATCCCTGAGTTTCAGCTTGAAATTTGGCAGAAATTTTCTTTTAATTACGCTATACTAAAGTCAAAATGTGAAAATCTTTAGAGGGCGTTTTCTCAAAACTCACATTTTGAACATTCGTCACTACGCCAGAACAGGGACGAAGTGATCGGGTTGTGTATTAGTGACGTCGAGTTCGTGCACTGATCTAAATGGAGTGTGACCACTCCCGATTCTGCAATTTGCCAAGATCAGGCCCCCAAAAAACCCAAGAAATCCCAAGGACACTGTACTGTATGGATATCTAGCAATATCTAGCGATATCTAAAGATGAAAATCCCAAGATCCTCCCTAACCTGAAGGCAGATAGAGAATCGAAGCCTTCAGTGTGTAATGAACTTGAATCTATGCGTCTTTCGAAATGAAAAGAATGTGGGGCATTGCACAATAAACATATAAAAGTTATTTATTTCAGTCTCATCTCAATTATTCGAATTTTTATAGTAGCCGTTATAAGAGGTTTTAATATTTGTACACCAATAAATTAACCGTGTCTGAATTTCCGAAAATTTCCAGACCAACATTATTCATCATACTTCCTTCTACTCGTGCAATTTTGACCGTTCTGTTAGGAGTTGAAGGAGATTTTTTCTATATTGGTTGTCCATAGATGAAATTTTGTGCAACATTATGGGTATGTTTTGAAGTGAATTTATACGAGAAATGTGAACTTTCAAATTCTGAACAAATAAAAGGCTTAAAACCTTGAAAAGTGGGGCTTACGGGTATTGTGAGCCGCGACATAGAATCACCTACAAAAGCAATAATCCACAGGAGATGCGATGAGGTCGAACATGATGTGTGACTAGTGACAATCTTCAAAAAGGTTATGGATGAAAAAAAAAAACTATTGGAAATACTTGGTTCTCAGGCAAATGTGTACATCTGGTTGGTCATTTTCAAGCCCAAGAAGTGCTATATCCGGTGATCTGGTGGGTATAAAAACCAGAAATTTTATTGTGCGCTGCGCGCCAATCGATGGAGGCGCTCCGCTAAGACAGTAATTCGCGCCCCCCGGGTTACAAAATCCTGGATACGCGCCTGTTATTAGAACAAACGTTGATCCTTCTAGCCAAAAGACAACATATTGATTTTTTTGAATGCAAAAATCTACATATAAAAACAAAAGTCAATAGTCGTATGAATTATGAGACTATAAACGATTATAACGTTAATACGAAAAAATTACTAAAGCGTCACTTACTGCACCAGTTTATGATAATGACGTCATTTGTGAAGGAATCCGAAATTTCTTCGTCATCCAAAGGAGAGAGAGAACTGTAAAAGAAATTGTTGTGTCCCGTGTATGTATATTCATCATTATAATTCAGTTGAAGCTTGTTGTCTGCTTCCCAAAATGACCTAATAGCCAAAACGTCTTCTCAAATCCTTTTCCCTGAAAGGAGAAAAATGTATATATACGGGAATAAATATATGTTAGTTTAACCGTATCCGCAAGTTTCAATTTAACTTTCATGAAGTATTAATTAATCTCAATTAATTAATATATTTGATTGGTTCCCATTAAATTCGAAGTAGAAATATTTCACATGAAAAATGTGTGACGTCACCATACAGGCATTGTCGGTCTTAACGGTCATATCTTGCAATAACTCGCCGTTATCTGTCGTGACCTCAGAGGGAAATCCTAATAAAGAAATTCTGATCAATAAGACTAAACTTAAGGGTTATTCAGACTGATACGGTAATGTTGGTTTAGTTCCGGTCACAATCAATTGGTGTGAATACAATATGATCAATATAAGACCAAATCATTATGGTTTTTCGTTTCTTTCGTCTTCTCTTCTTTGACGGCGGAACTTGGGTATTCGTTCAGTCTGTTGCATGACGCTTTCATCCAAATTTTTATAAAAAGCTAATCTCTCTTTTTTCCCCTTTCTTTTGCAGTGGTCGGATTTAGCGCATCAAGGCTAGATTAGGCAGGGTAAGTATACCTCCTTGATGCAGATAATCACAATGTCGTTATCACCTTGTGCGTTCTATCAGCTATTCATTGAAGTAGCAGGAACTTATCTGCTATATTGTTAGTCAAATTAACAGCCATAATGCCATACAGGCAGAAGAAAACTGGTTTATCTGATATATCGATGCACTGTAGGCCTACACATGCGGGCCTGTATGTGTACATTAGAGGGCTTCCAGTATAGCCTTTATCAGCAGACGACAACTTAACCACTATACCTACTATTAATGCGAACAATTCGCACTCGTGTAAAATATTCGTAAGGAAATTTGCCATTGTAAAATATTATTTGGTTTCGAACTGAAAAACGAAACAATATATATTTTGATACCCACATTATCGTAATTCGGAACTAAATAAATCATTTTCTTGCGTTCTTTGAGACTGACTGGATTCGTAAAGGAATAAAATACAGGATTTTTGGAACTAAATGAAGGATTTGCGGAACTCAATACAGGATTTTTGGAACTAAATAAGGATTTTCGGAATTCGATACAGGATGTTTGGAACTAAATAAAGTATTTTTGGAACTACTTAAGGATTTTCGGAACTACTTAAGGATTTTCGGAACTAAATACAGGAATTTTGGAACTAAACACAGGATTTGCGGAACTAAACACAGGATTTGCGGAACTAAAAAAAGGATTTTGGAACAAAATGCACGTTTTTTTTGGAACTAAATATAGGATTTTCTTGTTTTCTCGGAGTGATTGAAAGTATAACGGAACTTGCGTAGATCACTGAACTGAACGGGATGCCAATACGCCGTACCGAACACAACAATCAAACGGCGCCATTTTAAATACCCTTGCCTTGGATACTTTCAAGGGATATATTTATTTCCAATCTTAAGTTGTGTCGGAATCTATCTGTCCATCGTGGTGATCGACTGATCATTTGCTTCGCCGGTCCGTGGTAAGTATCTAGGGACAGTAAGGGGACCAAGGGGGAGGAAGGGAACAGATGAAGAAGAAAAACCGTGAGTACACTTTTTCTTAATCTAAATGTTCCGGATTGTCTTACTAACACCAGAAGAGTTGCACTCGAACATTGGTATTGACATACCATGAGACCAATTTAAATAATGTATTCAACGGATACAAAACAACCTTAATAATTAAAATCCCAACAAGTAATTATAACTATTATTTGTATTTCCAACTAACTACGTATGGGCAAGTTAAGCCGTTTATTCTATCGATGAAAAAATGTGCTTAAATTTCGGACTAAATGAAACATATCTACCAAATGGGAAACTAAACTAGTTTAATCGATACAAAACTTGCCTAATTAATCAATCCACTCCCATTTTAAAACTATCGGAGAAGTGAATCAACATAACCAGCGATTATAAGAAATCTGACATTTCATTCTCCTTTTAAGAGTGAACAATATTTAACCTATCTATCTGTACTTTGATATCAATCTCTCCAAGTTCATCAAATTTGAAGACCACGAAAGTAAATCCATTATTTTCTTTGCCTCGTATCTCACTTGTATCTTTATCACTAATGAAAAAAAGCGTAAACATATTTATGAAAGTATGTCAGTGGAGTACAAGTGTTTAACAAAACTTTTCACACCGTGCCTCGCTGGGAAATAACCAAATGAAATGTTTTTCTCTGCGAAGGATATATGCGTAGGACGTGTGTTCTTTTGTTCATGGAAATGCACTAAAACTATCAAATGATAATTTGGTATATTTACTATGCATAATCATGCTATTTTCGATTGCTGGTGTGGTTGTAAAGTGGATGCCATAGTTTCTTTATTACAATCATTTTAAACTCGGTCATCAGCTTGTTTGTTTTTATTGTTTTTCAACCACAAACATTACCTCGGCATTCCACCACACCTTATCTCCCCTTCCCGAAAAGGAAGGCTTAGATATAATTTCAAACGTGCGCATTTGATGCACAAGTGCATCAAATGCAAAATAATGCGAACGGAAGCTCACGAAAAGCCCGTGTATTTATATGTACAAACGCACAACCGAACAGCATAGTTGCATACCTGCCAAATTCGATTCAATTCTCGATGCGGTATCGACATTATCGCCAAAAAGACAATACCGAGGCATTCTGGAACCGGTTACACCAGCTACAACCGATCCTGAAAATGAAACCGTGTCATGTTCAATGCTATGTGCACTTTTCGGTAATGTTAAATATACAGTTAGTTATTTACTTACCAATACGTTGTTTAAGGCGTGTCACACATTGTTTCTATTTATGTAATGTAAGCCTAATAATATTTTGTTGTTGTTGTATATGTATTCATAGATAATTCTGTAATGTTAGCCACAGGCTGACTATATTCATAGACACATCTGTTATGTATAGGGGTTGTAGACCACAGATATTCTTAGAAATATCTGTTATTTTAGTGTTGTAGGCCAGATATTCATAGATACATCTTATATGTTAGTGTTGCATGCCACATATATTCATAGATACATATGTTATAATAGTGTTCTAGGCCACATATGTTCATAGATACATCTGTAATGTTAAGGCTGTTGGACACATACTTGTGTTCATAGATACATCTGATATGTAAGTATTGTAGGCCAGATAATCAAAGATACATTTGTAATGTTAGTGTTGTAGGCCACAGATATTCAATGATACATCTGTTATGTTAGTATTGTAGGCCACAGATATTCATAGATACATTTATTATGTTAGTATTGTAGGCCATATACATTTATTATGTTAGTGTTGTGGGCCACAGATATTCACAAATACATCTGTTATGTAGGTGTTATGAGCCATATATTTATATATACATCTGAAATGTATATCTTGTATATTCATGTAAATCTGTTTTGCATAAGAATGCATGGGTTAATCCGTTATGGAAGTGATGTAAGCCACCGATATTCATAAATAAGTGAACTAATTTAGTTTTGTAAGCCACAGATATTCATAGATTAATCCTATTCGTAAGTATCCTTATTCACATATACCTATAGATTAACTGATATGCAAGCCATTTGCCATACAGATGCTTTGGAAAAACACCTTACTGCCAGGGTCCATAGTGCCAGAAGGGTGCGAGAAGCCATTCAGAGAGTCCGCTCACTTTCCAGATCATCTACTGTGGCAGGGAAGGACAAAAAGGGACGAGATTGCGACAACAAGCTCCCCCTGGTTGTTTCTTTCCACCCAAATCCCCCCCCCCCCCCTCTTCAGCAAATCACCTCTAACAACCACAACATTCTCCTCACTTCAGATAGACTCCAACGAGCCGTCCCTGACAAATGCACCATCGCCTACAGACTACCACGCAACCTACGAAACCTTCTTGTGCGTGCTGCTGTTCTACCTCTAACTTCTAACCCAACACCCATTCAGCATGGTAATTTCAAATGTGATCGTACTTCGAAATGCATCATCTGCAGCCACCACATCGTTGAATCCAATTCCATCACCAGTCACAACATGCAACTCACACACAAGACTAAGGGTCACATCACTTGCACAACCACTAATGTCATCTATCTGATCTCTTGTAGAGTTTGCGGCATCCAGTATGTAGGTGAAACCAAAACCACCCTCAAAAAGCGATTTTATGGTCACAGATCCACAGTCAACACCATGAAGACTGAGACCCAGTTGGAGAACACTTTAACCTTCCCAACCATACCATTAACGACATGTCCCCACAGGGGATTGAATCCTTAGGTAGCCGTCCTGACCTAGTATGAATCAACAAAGAGAGGCCGTGGATGCAACGCCTTCGCACCATTCAACCTTATGGGCTCAACATTCAGGAAGGACATGACTAACTTTTCTTATGTCCCCCCTCCTTTTCCCCTTGTTCCCCCCATCATAACTTCTCATAACTCTCTTCCACCCTTTTTTGCTCCACAATTTTCTGTCTCTGTCCTTCTCCAGTTTATTCCCTACCCCTTTCCCTTAATTCTCTCTTTGTCCCTCTACTGTTTATCTCATACCTCTCTTCTTCCCTTGTTGGTTTCTTTCTATCTTCTCTCCATCCCTTGACTACTAATCCGCTTACATATATCTCTTTGTGTTCACCATGTTCATTAACATGTCTGTATTCTGTGCGTGTTTTGTCCCTTCTTTTACTGTTACTTGTCATTTAGCCTTTGAAGAAGATCCTGCTAGGATCAAAATGTCAGGCCAACTTACATTTACACATAATCCTTTTCGTAGGTATTCTAAGCTACAGATATTCATAGATTATTCTGTCTTGTATTATGCTAATGATGTAAGCCACAGATATTCATAATATGGGGAACTTATTTAGTTTTGGAAGCCACAGATATTCATAGATTAATCCTATTTGTCAGTAATCTACTCCACATATATTCATAGATTATTCTGCTATGTAAGTCATACATATTATTATACAAATGTGGTTCGTATGTATTCTAAGCCACAGATCACCATAGATAAATATATTATGCTAATGATGTAAGCCACAAATATTCATAAATAAGAGGAACTTATTAAGCTTTGGAAGCCACAGATATTCATAGATTAATCCTATTAGTAAGAATCCTAATGCCCATATATCCATAGATTTACTGCCATGTAAGCCATACATGTTAAAAGACGAATATGTTTTGTATGTATTCTAAGTCACAGATATTCATAGATGAGTCTGCTATGCAAAGACATACATATTCCAAGACGAATATTGTTCGTATGTATTCGAAGGTACAGATATTCATAGATAAATCCATTATGTAAGTTTTGTAAGCTACAGATAGTGATAGACTTATCCAATTCGTAAGTCTTCTACACCACAGATATTCATAGATTAATCTACTGTGTAGGTCATACATATTCTTAGACAAATATGGTTCGTATGTATTCTTAGCCACAGGTAATCATAGATAAATCTATTACGTAAGTGATGTAAGCCACAGATATTCCTAAATAAGTGAACTAATTAAGTTTTGTAAGCCACAGATATCCATAGATTAATCCTATTCGTCAGTAATCTAATCCACATATATTCATAGATTATTCTGCCATGTAAGTCACACATATTACTAGACAAATTTGGTTCGTATGTATTCTAAGCCACATATATTCGTCGATAAAACTATTCTGTTAATGATGTAAGCCACAGATATTCATAAATAAGTAAACTTACTTAAATTTGGAAGCCACATATTTTCATAGATTAATCCTATTGGTAAGTTTTCTAAGCCACAGATATTCATAGATTATACTGCCATGTAAGTCATACATATTACTAGACAAATATGGTTCGTATGTATTCTAAGCCACAGCTATTCATAGGTATTCATAAATAAGAGAAGTCATTTAGTTTTTGGAGGCCACAGATATCTATAGATTAATCCTATTCGTAAGAATTCTTAGCCACAGATATTCATAAATTATTCTGCCATGTAAATCATACATATTACTGAACAAATATGGTTCGTATGTATTCTAAGCTACATATATTCATAGATAAATTTATTATGTAAGTGATATAAGCCACAGATTTTCATAAATATATGAACTAATTTAGTTTTCGAAGCCACAGATATTCATAGATTAATCCTTGTCGTAAGTATTATAAGCCACAGATATTCATAGATTATTCTGCCATGTAAGTCATACATATTACTAGACAAAGATGGTGTATCTATTCTAAGCCACAGATATTCACAGGTATTCATATATAAGAAAAGTCATTTAGATTTGGAAGCCACAGATATTCATAGATTAATCCTATTCGTAAGTATTCTAGACCACAGATGTCTATAGATTATTCTGCCATGAAAGTCATACATATTACTAGACAAATACGGTTCGTACGTTTTCTAAGCCACAGATATTCATAGATAAATATATCATGTAAGTAACGTAAGCCACAGATATTCATAAATAAGTGAACTAATTTAGTTTTACAAGCTACAGATATTCATAAATTAATCCTATTCGTATTTATTCTATGCCACAGATATTCATAGAATATTCTGCTTTGTAAGCCATACATATTCCTAATTACATATGGTTCTTATGTCTTCTAAGCCACATATTCATAGATGAATATATTATGTAAGCGATGTAAGCAACATATATATTTATAAATAAGTGAACTAATTAGTTTTGTAAGCTACAGATATTCATTGATTCATCCTATTCAGAAGTATTTTAAGCAGCAGATATTCATAGATTAATCTACTATGTGTAGGTCATACATATTCTTAGATAAATATGATTGGTATGTATTCTAAGTCACAGGTAATCATAGATTAATCCATAATTTATGTGATGTAAGCCACAGATTAATATAGAATATTTTGCTATGTGAGCCACATATATTCCTAGACAAATGTGGTTTGTATGTATTCTAAGCTACAGATATTCATAAATAAAAGAAATCATTTAGTTTTGTAAGCCACAGATAATCATAGATTAGACCTATTTGTAAGTATATTAGATTACATATATTAATATTTTATTCTGCCAAATAAGCCATGCATATTAATAGACAAATATTGTTGGTATATATTCTAAGCCACAGATATTCATAGATTAATCTACTCTGTGTAGGTCAAACATATTCTTAGATAAATATGATTCGTAGGTATTCTAAGCCACAGATTACCATAGATGAATCCATAATGAATGTGATGTAAGCCACAGATATTCCTGGACACATATGGTTCGTATGTATTCTAAGTCACAGATATTCATAGATAAATCCATTATGATAGTGATGTTAGCCACAGTCATTCATAGATTAATCCTATTCGTATTTATATTAAACCACAGATCTGCAATATAAGCGATACATAGTACTAGACAAATCAGGCTCGTTTATATTCTAAGCCACAGATATGAAAGATAAATCCATTATGTAAGTGATGTTGGCTAATTTAGTTTTGTAAGCCACAGATATTCATAGATTAATCCTTTCGTAAGTATTCCAAACCACAGATATTCATAGATTAATCTGCTATGTAAGCTATACATATTCATAGACAAAAATGGTCCGTATGTATTATAATTCACAGATATGCATAGATATTCCTAAATAAGTGAAGTAATTTAGATTTGTAAGCTACAGATATTCATAGATTTGTCCTATTCGTATTTATTCTAAACCACAGATATTCATAGATTAATTTTCTATATAGGTCATACATATTCTTAGATAAATATGATCCGTATGTATTCTAAGCCACAGATTATCATAGATGAAACCATAATGTAAGTGATGTTAGCTACAGATATGCATAGATTATTTATTCCTAGACAAATATGGTTCGTATGTATTCTTAGCCACAGATATGCATAGATATTCATTAATAAGTGAAATAATTTAGTTTTGTAAGCGACAGACATTCATAGATTAATCTGTTATATAAGCCACAGATATTCATAGACTACTATACATCCTTATAAGTGGTGTAAGCCACATATATTAAAAAAGTGAACTAATAAGCCATAGATTTTCATAAATAATTATATTACGTATGTTTTGGTAAGCCACAGATATTCCTAGATTAGTCTGTTTCCATTATGTAAATGGCATGAGCCACACATATCCATAGATAAATCCATAATGTAAATTCTGTAAGCCCGGTGTAAGTAGTTTTGTAAGCCACAGATATACATATATTAATCAGTTAGTTAGGTCATACATATTCTTTGATAAATATTATTCGTAAGTCACGCAATTAGATTAGTCTGTTTCGTGTGTCTTCTAAGTCACGGATATTCATAGATTACTCTGTTATTTAGTCCCTAAATATTCATAGATGAATTATATGATTCGTATGTATACTAAGTCACATATATTCATAGACAGACAGACATACAACATTTATAAAGCCCAGCTTCTATCAGTGCAACAGCGACACAGACTTGCACATGTGGGTTAGAACACAAAAATTATACCATATCAATCTTATTGTAAAATTGCAGACAATTTGTAAAGAACATATGTTTTAATTGGCGTTTGAAGGGTTGATGACCTACAATTAGGCGTATGTTGGTAGGGAGAGCATTACAAAGCTTTGAACCACTGAAAGCAAAAGCCCTGGTGCTATAATTTGTATGGACACTAGGGATGACAAGGAGTAATTTGTCACGATGAGAAACAACAATAAGCTCTCTCAAGTAATCAGGTTTCAGTATTGTGAATACAATTATGTACAAATAAGATGATATTAAAGTAAATCCGATCTTTGACTGGGAGCCAGTGTAATTCATGAAAAATGTCAGATACCCCATCGCCCCTGCTACGACCATAAATAATCCTTGCTGCGCTATTTTGGAAAGACTGTAGTTTTGCAATACAATTCGATAGTAAAAATACCATAGTAAAGAGAGTTGCACATGTCAATTATATCAATAACAAGGGAAATTAGAAGATTTCTCACAGGGTCACGGGGAAGAAAATATTAGACTTTAGAAATATAACGGATCATAGTAAAGTAATTAGAGATTGTGGAATTGAGTATTGAAAGCTAGATTTTGGTCAACATGAATACCGAGGGTTTTGGCGACATAAACGAAACGAATTGAGTGTTCATCAGGGAGATTAGCCCCACGAATTACAATCTGTTTTAAAATAGATTTATTGCCAAGTAACATGATTTCAGTTTTGTAGGGGTTGAGCTTCAGAAAGAAACGAGACATCCAGTTCTGAATTGTTTGGAGACATTTCAAAATTTCATATGTAAGACTGATATATTGTTATTGGCTAACAAAGTGTTTATAGATATGATGGTCATCCGCAAATCTCGCAACCCTAAACCCTTTCGAATGAATGACAGAGTAGAGGGATCTCAGGTAAATGTTAAATAACACCATATATATACAATTATATATGCATTTATTTATTATATATTTAAGTTGAAGGTTTACAGTCTTGTTCAAAGCCAAGGTCATCTCATACGACTTAACATCACTTAACCCTTGGTCATTGGTAACTTGTCACAGACAATCCCTCCTTTGGCACTACAGTGCATCACATCTACGTGTCCCCTGGTGTACTTCCGTAGGGTGCAGCTACAAATCGGCGCACGCAACTGTATTAAAAAGTCCCAATTTATACACCGGTGAAAAGAGGCAATGGAGATTAAGTGCCTTGCCCGTTGGCACAACATAATGAATAAGTTCTTCAACAAATAAAATGTGTTTCATAAGCCAATGAGATTCATAGATAATATTCTGATATAGATAAGTATATTATGTAAGTGATGTCCGTATATATGATTCGTAAGTATTTTAAGCCCCAATATTCATAGATATAAAAGTCATGTAGGTTCTGTGCACTACAGTGGACTACTTAAGTGTTTTAAGGCTCAGGTATTCATGAATTAATTATGTTACGTAAATGTATTAAGCCACAGATATTCATAGCTAAAACTTTAACGTTAAAGTAGTTAAAATAAAGTTAGATAAACTTGTTATGCACATGTCCTTAGTCACCGTTATTCGTATATAAATTAGCTACGTCAGTTTTGGAAACACACCAACATTCATCATAAATATGTTAATAAGGTCATCTAAGCAACAGATATTTGTATTGGTATATATTATTCGTAAACGTTGAATATATACCAGGGATAACTATTGCGTGGTTAATTTTAGAACTGCTAATATTTTGGATCCTTTAATCATTTTTCACACGCACGCACATATTTTTTTAAACTACCTGCTTCGTGGAGCGTTAACCTTACCTGACTGTTTACCAGCCCTGAGTTTTAGCTGCAAGTTTGGCAGAAGTCTGACTTAAGTTTCAACCCTTCGAAATAGTGCTATCGCAATAATGGAAATTTCTCGAGCGTCGAAATCACAGTTCCTTATCGCAGACCGGAAGCAACATATAAATATCACGAATTATTTCAACTTGAATAACGAAAAATAATAACATTTAAAGATCACGTAGGTCCTACATGTTTAAGAAAAACATACAGTTCGTCGTTTGAAAACCGATAGCCCAAGGCGGCGGCTCAACCAACTCCAAACCAGACGGCGACTGTAGCAGCAAGCCCGATAACGGCGAGTTTTTTCGACTCCTCCGACGGCACAAGACCATCAAATGCTACAGGTCAGAAGTCCATCAAATATCACAAGTCCGTCAAATGTGCCCCCACTGCATATTCCGAGGAGAATATCTCTTCTCGTTCCAAACACGTTCGCGCTGGATGTCCAGCCCTCCGATCCTTTTCTGAGCTAGGGGACCGCCTCGAAGACTTCAAGGACGACCGGTCGTATAGAGTAGGATCGGATGAGAAAGAAGTAGAACCAAGGTGAACCACCTTCCCACCGTAAACCAGAGCCAGAGCCCTCCGCTATTCCGCCCAGTCGCTCTGCGCGGCAACATGGGAACTTCTTCACTGTCGCCAAGACAGAAACAACTCGCACAACTGCGTGGCCGTTATTCAGTCTCAGCTCATAGTGGGAGGCATTTCTCAGGACGCTGACGCCATGGCGGCGGCATTAGCAAGACGACCATTCACCATCAGGACTTATGACTCCAGACTGACAAGGTTCTTTGAATGGTGCTCCCACATACAGATTCGCCATTGCGGCTATCCGCACGGCTCTCCCATCGGCCCTGCTTAGGGGCATGGTCACCCGCAACATACACTCCCGTCATTACGAAGCATCAACGGAGCATCATCTGGCTCGACAGCTCTCCGAGCCTATGACCACAGCCTCTCTCAAAGATCTGACCATCAAGAAGCTGTCCTTGGTAGCCTCCGTTTGGCAAGAATGAGGAGCTGCCTCCACTCCCTATCCACCGCCAAGGGCCACATCCGTTTCGACCACAGAGGCGTGAGTCTGGTACCAGACCCAAAGTTCCTGGTTAGGAACCAGACACTCGCTTTCATTCCGGGAACACTTTCTGCCCAAACTGTCCCTATATTAAGGTCGTAGAATGTAAAATGGCTTTATAATTTCTCAAAATTTGTTTTAAAATCTGCCAAAGATTTACTGTGGTAAGACCTGTCAATTGGTGATGCTAAATGCTGGTGATGAAAATATTAAAGATATTGATTTGCCAATTAAGACAAATGAAATATGGTTATGTTGCAATATATTTCTATAATTGTAACTTACATAGTTACGTTAATTCGATGTCGGGAGGAGGGGGTAATGAGTAAGATGGGGTTTCTTAAGTGCGATCGCTTAAAATTGTTCAATTTTGTGAACTGGGATATAAGTCGATTGAATAACATAATTTCATCTTCTCTCATATTTCCATATTTTCTGAGTAAGAAGTAAATATAATAATAAACTACAGAACGGACACAAGAAATGAAAGAGGAAACAGTAAATACAAGTGAACTCATGTTTATTGAAAATATGAATTGCAATCGTTTTTAGGAGTGGGTTAGGGGTGGTGGGGAGGGGGGGGGGGTGGAGTAGGCGTTGAAAGTTATATATCTACCAAGAATTGTGATACCCAACACTTAATATCTCAAAGAGCGAAAGTAAATACTCGTTCACTGCCTTTAGATGATAATAAGTGTGGTTCCAAAACTGAGTGTATGTGGTACATTGCTACAAGTTTATAGATCTAATTTCATGAGAATGGTATCTATGAACTGGTATTATTTTCGGACACTGATGTGTGTAAATTAGAACAATATCAGTAAATGCGCATCTTCGGGCAAATGCTTCGATGAAGGTTGTTTACCAATTTCAAATATTAGTGGCCATATGTTTAAGATGTCTTTTTGAAAAGGGTGGGCCGGGTTTTGATAGCACTTAATTTTGAAGGTATAAGGCTACAAATTTTGTTCGCTCAAGGCTAATGCTGAACTAATAAAAACGATTGCCTGGTTCTAGTGGTAAAGGGAATTATTGATACTAGCAAATGAAAATCTTTTTCAAAAATGTATGAATCAATTATTGTACGATATCACTTTCACGTAAGACATGAAGCTTTATATTCACTTTATTAGTCCCAAGGTTAAATCTCGACTGTATCCCAATGGAACAGAAGAAAACAAATTAAATTAGCTCAATCAGAAGAAGCCCATCAATACATAGAGAAAAATTATAACACATCAACGTGTAATCGTTAATTCTGCAAAGCTCATGTCAGCAACAACCCTTCCTCTTTCGTTTTAGGTACTTAAACTCTAAAGTACTAGACAGACTTCTCTAATTATCTTATTCATCACCTCTGCTTTACTACTGTCATGATGTGAAACTACATGAATGGCTTACATATAGATCACATGCCCACTAGATCAAAAGACGAACTGATAGCAGAAAAACTAACATAAAACATTCAAAACTGTACCTAACTGTAACTGTAACTAAAGTTTGGTTTCAATACTTCATGAAACAAGTTATAACGATTACGAGCTAAAATAAATTTAAACTTAAAGTTCTTATAACTGTTGATGAAACGATTAAGTTTGTGATTCAAATAACTATCAATACCTTTTAGATTCTCCACCAATAATGTTAATTTTTTCAGATAATCAAAAGACAAATACAAAAGCCGAAAACGTGACCAACAATTCAAAATGTGTTAGGGTTTTCCACTGTTCCTAAGCTAAATCGTACAAACAATTGTCTTATGATACATACGACATGCTGAAAATGCAAATTTTAACAAATGACCTTGCTTAAAATTTAAACCATGGTAATAAAAAAATGTTGATCTGAACATTAGAAAGGTTACTATGAAAGTGAGTAAGAACGCAAAACGTATTTACATTTAAATAAGGCACAGCTAGCAAGTGTAGTCATTTGCTACCGGTGACCTTAAATTGTGCATGTACGCTTCTTCCCTCACCACTAAACCATAATTCCAGTGCTTGACATACAGTAAATCGATAACTTACCAAATTAAGGTAGCATTTTGTCAATTTCAAATGCTCACATAGTCGACAAAACACATATCATATTATATTGTGACAGGTCTAATGACCCTCTTATGGAGACATTACAATATTTATACAACCACATAACAAATCGATAAATCAATAAATGAATGACAAGCAAAACTACTCACAACTGTACGTACAAAAGATATTATGCAACCACTCGTTAGAGTTTAATTAAATGATATCATTCAAATTTATATTGGTGAGCCACTACTTTCTTGCTAAAAAATATCAAACGTTTTCCACTACTTTCTTGCTAAAAAATATCAAACGTTTTCCTTCAAAGGAATGGCTGTCGAAATAAAGCTTCATCAGTTGGCGTTACACATTATCATAGTGATCTACTTAACCTTACAAACACTGTACCGTCCAATTGTAAACAAAAGAAGCAAAACAAGATGGGAATGAGTACATACTTCCAGTTTAGGTTAAACCCTGCTCCGCTTCGTAAATAATTTAAGCCAATGAAATCAGCAAACTGTGCCATCGGTATTATACCCGCCTGGTTGCATCTACCCCCGGCTCAACAAAGATTAGGGTCTACCAGATGACCTTGGGTGATTACACAGAAACACGGTGTATGTTATTATGATCATATTCTGCTAACTGTTTTTTCTCTAGAAGCTGGAATGGGTATAGTAATAGAAAATAACGTATGCTGCTTTTAGCATGCCATAAAGGAAATCTGAGCAAAGTTAAAACTTGAGAACTAAATGTACAATAAACTACATCAACCCAAAACCAAAATAAAATTTAAAAACAAAAAAAGCAAAAAGAAAAAGTAGCTGCTTCCTACCCAAGTACATGACAATGAAACAGTCTTGAAGAATAATCAGTATCTAATGATTACGTAATTTGCATTGTAACATAGGCTTGCCTTAGATCCTGAATGGCATCTTCCTTTGTTATTTCTAACCAACCCTGAGGAAGCTTTGCCTCTTTGTGACCATACATTGTTGCAAAGTCCTCACTAAATCGATTCATCACCCACTTCCAATATTTAAGAGGGGTGTCATTTTGGATAGGCTGTATGACCCAATTTGGAAAATCTGTCTTATAGTCAGAATAATACCTCCTCTGCTTCCCATCCCAGTATGTATCAGAAGTTGTTACAGACGATGTGCAAATGGCACAGGTAAGTCGCATGTCCTTTTCTGAAACACATCCGACGACTCCTTGTGGATAATGCAGCTCTGCTCTGTGCATTTCATGTTGTTTCGTCATATTGTCACACTGAACGTGGCACATTGGACATTTCTCTTTACATCCGCTCACGTGTTTCATAATCTCATAGTGAGGTTTTGTTGGTAACGAACAAAGAAACTTCATAGCGTCACCTGTCTGCCCTTCTTCTGGTAGCTTCAGTTTCTCTAGAATCTGACATTCTATATCTTTGACGCTTTTTATGACTTGATCTCCGAAAAAATTGAGGTCTTTAATTTGAAACATGTAAAGGTTCTCGACATCTTCATCAGACAAATGTAGTGATGGAAGATTTTTTTGAAGCTCGATACGTAAATGCGTTATCCAATTAGTGAAATTTTTACCCTCTTCGGCGACAGAGTCATCTCCAAAAATGATCTCTACAGTTTTCCTAATAGAGCGAAGTAGCTCCCTTGATATATCTTCTAGTTTACTGCTTACTAGGCGCTGAACATATGGAGTACCATCAGGATATCCATCGGTACATACTTCCGCAATCCTTGTAAGAGACCAGTTTTCCAGAAAACTTTCCAAATCGAAGATAAACTTGTAATAAGAATCGAAAGCCTCTTTCTGTGCCATATCTTTCAACACATTACCCAACAAAGCAAATTTGGATGCAAAATAGGGACATCCTTGTCTCACAGCTCCGTAGATGGCTGGGCCCAAGTAATTACGCATAAGCTTAACTATTTGTTCCACAAATAAATTGACAACATTCTTTGACGCTCGTTTATTTTGAAAAGCATTCGAACAAATTGCTCTAAAGTCCTCTTTGAGACTGTCCCTTTCTAGCATTAGACATTTTCTGAGTAAATGGTTGACACTGAGTTCACGGCGTCCTTTCAGTATAATTGGCACGGCCCGTTCATAGGCGTCAACTAATGCATTTATCTTGGTATCCTGTGTTAGTGTTGCTGTCTGATACTTCTGATTTAAAGCGTCAGTAGTGCAGTCGACAAACTTCTTCATGATAGAAGGATCAAATGCCATATCATTATCAATATCGATCTGCAAACGAGCTAGGTAATTTTCGACAATTGCGAAGACAATGTCCTTTTGTCTGGCACAAAACATCCCCTTAGCTTGGCCCAAGACCTCTCTAACATTGGTAACACCAAGTTTTTTTTTCAGTCCCTCAGCGAGATCTTTCTTCTGTCTCTGTTGAAATATGTATGATCCAAGTTCACTTTGTACTTCTTCTAATGTAACCTCGCGAGTAGAATGCTTATCGCATATTTCCTTGATCCAGCATTCCCACAGTTCATCAAACTTTTCTTCAATCTCTACTTCAGAAATAACTGTCTCTAAAAGCTGGGCACTTGAGTGTTTCCTCCGTAAGTCTACTGCTTGCTTCCTAGCCTTCTCACGAAGTTGGTTTCTACACTTTGGAAAGAGCACATCCAAATGGTTCATCTCCTTGATGCTATCTGCAAATCTCTCCAAGACATCGTGTGCATCTTGCTCAACGTTTTTCCCTGTTACTTCCAAATCTTGAAGAAATTCATGTTGAAATTTGTGGAACTCTTTCAAATCATCCTTCAAATTTTCCTGTAAGTATTCAAGGATATGGCTTTCCACTTTCTCAAAAGCTTCTGCAACCACTGATTTCACCATCATCTTTAGATATTTCTTCATGCCGTCAATATCAGTCTTCGAGGCGTTTTTCAAGACCTGCTTAGCGTCGGATACCCACTCCAATATATCTTGTCTCATCTCGCTAACCCACGTTCCATATGCATGCTGGAATATTTTGTACTGCAACGAAACGTCACAGTTCTGAAAGCTGAAAATGAAGTCTTCCTCTTTTAAAACATTCCAAACGTTTGTTGTTCTCTTCATAAACTGTTCAATGCTCCTTGTTGAGAGTTTCAAGTCGCGCACTATTACTTGTTTCAACTTCAAAATCTTCTCACTATAGCGATGGTTCGGGGGCGCCATCGATCCTTGCCACAAGCTTGGTATATATTGAACTTCATCGTTACGCTTCAGGTTAAATACGTCTGAAAATCGTGTGTATAAGTTCTCATAGCCTTCCTCTATAGCTGCTGCGGCGATAGCCTTATCAAGGCTATTCAGAATACTCTGCGTACACCCCTTGTTTTTTTCCTCTGCTGATATATCTGCGACAAATTGCTGAATGATCCTGCAGATTGGTTTAATCTGGACTTCTTTCATGCGTATGAAGGCATGTGCAGCTATCTGTAAGACGTCCGTCATGTCCTTCCCAACGGTTTGCCCAGCAATATTGATAATTGTTACATCAGCTAAGCACAAAGCAAACGTGGCTAGTTCATTGTCATGTCTGAAATCATCTCTTAAAGACCTCTCTGGCGCCTTCAGTCCTTCTGTGTCTATGATAATAATATAATCACAGTTTGCCTCATCTCGAAGATCTTCATGCACTTTTAAGAGTTGAATGAATACACCCCGTGTGCATCGAACGGCACTGACAGCAAACCGAACTCCAAACATACTATTTAACAATGTTGACTTCCCGCTACTCTGACTTCCAAGCACCGCAATAGCACAGACCGTTGCATTTTGCAAGCGACCAGCAATCACTTTGAAAACCGCCTGGACCCATTTTATCGGAACTCGGCCAACATCACCGTCTAGAATTTCAAGCGGATATCCATTCATAAGAAGATTGGCAGCAACTTCAGGAAGCAGATCAGGTTTTATCAAAGTGTGCACATCTGTACCGACTTGCAACTTTTGGTCTTCGTGGGCTTCGAAACGCTGTCCAAGCTCCCGTAAGAAATGTTCTAGGCCAAGAGATCCACTATCCAATTTCTTTGTAATCTGCTGTGCTTGAATAAGAAGATCGAGGTCTTTCTTCATTAGTGCGTTTAGTTTCTTTTCCTCGTCGTCATATTTCTCCAATTTGTGGTTAAATTTGCTCCTTTCTGCGTTGGTCTCTCTTGCTTCGTCTTGAATACGCCGAAGTTCCTTACGAAGAGGGCCAAGTGTTTCTTGAGAGAGGTCATTTATGTAAAAATTGAACCAAGAAATAAAGTATTGGCTTGATTCTTGTGTACCCTGTACTGCCTCTATGAACTGCAAAATGTCTTTTCCTGGCTTAGTGCGAAGTTGTCTTTCTCGAAGAGTCGACATTTTGGCCTTTAGATCATCGCGGTAGTGCTCAATAGTCGGAAATTCTCCATTGGGACTATAACCTTTGTTCAATTTTTTATCCAGGGCAGCCCACTCTTTCCATTGTACTTCTTGAAGAGGTAGATGAGTTTGCTTGTATAATTCTTGATTTTCACGAACGCTCTTTATAATATCACTTGCCAACTTCTTTCCTTTTAGGCAGCTTGCGTTATTTTCATCAACCTCAATATTCAAGCTGTTGCACAAATTAACCAAGGATTCAATCGACTTGGTACAAGCAGGTAACTTCTTTTGGCCCTCTACTGGCCACATTACATAATTGAGCTCTTTGCAGATGTCTTTTCCAACATCTTTCAGAAATCGTTTGCTAAAGATCTTAGTGACTTTTCCTTGTCGTTTAATGCTGCCCTCGTTTTTTGAGAGGCCTGAACTTCTACAGACGATGCATATTAGGTGTTTACCAACCATCTGTGATACTTTCCTCATCTCATCACGACAATCTTTCGAATCGTCTACTAACAGAACAACAACATCCGACGCTTTGCACGCAAACTCTCGTTGCTGTGAGAATTTGTAATTTAGAGCGTCCCCTCTCAAATTGAAAAAGGTAACTGCATCGTTCAATGCAATTCCCCCACGTTGGTTACTTACAGTCTCGGGTAGGAACCAAGCGGCTTCAAGCGTTCCTTTTGACCACTTTGCGCAGGGAAATTCTTCCTCTTTGTCAACGAAGTATGGGTGATCATTGCTTCCTTGCAGAGTACCCATGACTTTGTTCAACAACTTAGACTTAGAAATGTGTGAATTTCCAAACCGCATAAATGTGACAATGGGAAGAGCTTGTGTCATCATTGACTTTTCTACAGGCGATATCTCATTTCTTGGCTTCCATGATTTATAGATTTTGCGAAGACCCCAGAGCAAGAACTGAATTTTGTCCCCGTTTCGTAATCCAGGAAGTAGAACTGGAACAGCTAACCTACATTCCGCCATCTTCCACAAGAGTTCTTGGCGTAGGAATGCGTCGCAGCAATGAAGAATGCCGTGGGTAACATCCATAGAACTTATAACCGATGGATTTTCTTTGGCCGAGTTAGCACTTTCATCGTCGTCGTCAAATATGTCCCCCTCAAGCTGACCTCCACCTGACGTGGCTTGAGAAGAAACGTCTGTCGGAAGTTCCAGGCATCTGCGTCCTCTGTAATCTAATGATGAGATATACCTCACATAGCTCCAAAACACGTCTTGACCGCAATTTGCATATTGCATTTCACCATTCCGGAGAACTAATGCTTCACAAAACTCATGACGCTCTCCTGTAAGTCCCAGTTTTGCAAACAGCTCAGGAAGCTTAGCGCTAAATGTCCCACCACAATGGGATTGGTTGGTCGAGTTTGGTGGTGAAACAGTATCATCTTCACTTGCTGTTTCGTATGTGTCGCTCCCTTCATCCTGCTTCGTCTCAGTATTGTCAAGGGAACTGTTCCTTGCCATCCACATATTGCTGAGGGCAAGACGCAATCTTTCATTTGAGTCATTCAAGTTCCCTTGTTGGTTCTTTATAACCTCCCAAACAGGTATAGTGTTCGGTAGTGACAAGGCACCACTTATCACTAAAAAAACCTATCTGCAAACTTCTCTTCCAATCTATAAACTCTGTGAATTCAGTTTGCTGTCCCCCAAACAACTGAACTTGTCGATGGAACTCGATAAGCTCTGTATCTTTACCTTCGGCTTTCAAACGTACAATATATATTCTCCACCAGCAAACGATGTACTAACTTCTTCTCCGTCAGTTGTAGGAAATTCTTCTTCTAAAAGTCTCAGAATCGTTGCTTTCTCATGTTTGGTGTTGGACGTGTGAATGGTTTCAACGGAACGTCCACCAGTTACAAATGGTCCACTAGGTACATGGGAGCCGAAAGTGTTAAAAAAGTTGATTATAAGGTCAATGGCTTTAGCGTTTGTTGCATGTTGATCTGAAGAATTCAGACACACTGTGATATTCTGAAGAGATTCAATAGCATCATCTGTGAGTTTGATACTGCAATTATCTTTGATTTCGTCCAGACTATTCTCGAGATACCACTTGTGCTTCAAATTTTGATATATAGTGGACACTGTCAGTGATATCGGAAGTTGCATGTGTCGAAACTTTCTTTGGAATATTACATAACCATGTGAACAATGTGACAAGAACAAGTTTTCAGATTGTTTGTCAAAGAATACTCTGGTCTCTGATATCTCCTTAGGTTTGAAAGGTTTACCCTCGTGCACAGACAATTTAGCAAGAGCACCTCTTGGTTTAACCACGCCACTACCATAACTTTGATTAACAAACAAACCGCTTAAAGTCAACTCTTTTCGTAGTAATGTCCCGTATTTGTTAGACAATTTTTACCCATTCACTGTTACTACATTACATATGAAATGTTACTTCAAAATTACTAACGCCTTGACGTAAACTTGAGCAAATCGTATATTGAGATGGAGAATACCATGCGTCTGCTTCTTTTTAGCGTTGTTTTCGAATGTTGAAGACACAACTTTCCATGCAAATCCCCGTCAGAGAGTCAATGACCTGTAGAGATTAATTATATATTAGATATATTAATCAATATTGAGAGCAAGCAATAGAAAAACCGAGAAATCGGTCAAGTTGACAATGGATGAATCAATGATTCAAGGAATCAAATTGAATGAAGTACCAATCAAACAATCAATGAAGCAATCAACCAATCAATCATTTTAATAACAAGTAAATCGATGTAAAACACTTATGAAGAAAAGTGCTTTCAACGTGATCAATTATTCAATCAGAAAGCTAGTGTTAATTTGATTGTATACAACGCTAGAATCTGAGAATGTTATCAAAGCCTTCATATTGATTTGTTTGTCTCTCTAAGCTTCAAAGACTACTAAACATTACTAACTATATTTATCATGTGGTCTTCATATTTAATTTTAACCAGCTTATTACGTTGCGTTTTTGGAAGTTTATTTTACCATTATTAAATTATTTAAATGGACCATGGCAACTACGGATAATCATTTGACATATTATGTTGCAATTCGTCTTTTCTTTTTTGCAGTTTTGTGTTTTGAACCATTTATGGAAGTAACAAAAAATATGACAGGTGACGATTCACATTAAAATATATAAGTTTAATAATATTATATGTTGGGGAGTCGGGTTTGGATTTAACAAAATCCGGATATTACAGATCACAAAAACTCGTTACTTCGCTGTACTTAAAAGATGACTTTAGGTAGAATTTAATTCTCGCTCAGTCAGTTACAGTCTAAGAACAAATAGAACCAGAAAGCTTCAGCGCCTCGTGGTTCCTTGACATTTCACTGAATTCCACTGAACTATCTGACTATTGCAGAACAAGTGAGTGAAATTTTTCCAAGAATTAAGTGAAAACCAGAACAGATCACAAATTTACAAGTCTTGTTTGTAGCACTCACTTGTGTGCATAAACCAATTAATTCACTGGTAAGGATTTTACAATAGACTTTTAAATGATTCAATATCCTGAGAGAATAGTCTTTCAGTGTGCAATATTGACACATATGTTTTACGAATAAGCAAATGGATATTTTCTTCTATCAATTTGAGCTAGAAAATCAGCTCTGCCTTCAACCATCCCTTAATAAATGGTACGATTGAATAAGAGTTGCATGACATTGTTTATTCAATGTGAAATATTTCCACAATTAACAGATAAAGCCAAACTAATCTAGTATAAAGCAAAACGTATAAGGCCGATTTTAAGACCATTTGAGATACCACTTCAACCTCTGACTGTGAAAACTGATAATAGCCACATGAGGGTATTTCAATCACCTAAAACAAGAATATCAAATTTCCGTAGCATATTTCTGTTATTGGCTATGTAGTGTTGAAGATTACTTGAGATATATATTTTTTATATTGAGCCTCTTCACTAAACTAACTGAACTGAAGTTGAACAATATATATATTCAGCAAAAATTAAGCATCGGTGGAGCTAACATATTAATTGTAGCTTCAAGCTTTGAGTTATTTTGTTTACAACTATTTCAGACTTTTTGCTTGGTGACCTCATGTGACCATTGACATCTACCAATTTCAATATTATTTGTGTACTAACCAAGCTGGATCATAGTTAATGTAAAGTACAACAAAGATATGAAGTTATTGTGTTTACAGGTGTAAGCCTTTGACTAAAGTTGACATTATATAACTTTTGACAGAAAAGAGTAGGGTTCTTGTGCTCAATAAGACGGATCCATTAACTAAGTATGAAGTTTATACACCATGAACTTACCGTGTTCACAAGCAGATGTAACTTACACACACACACACGTAACCATCGAATATATTTATTTTGCTTCCGGCAAGGCAAACATCAATGAGTATAAATAATGTTTATATCAAAGCTATTAAGGTTTCAACATATTCACATTTTAAAATATGTTAAAACTCTCGAATGTTCCTTTAATGATCATTTAATCCCGACCAGGCTGCAAGAAAGACAACAAGTACAATTTAACAGGAGATTAACATATTCGGATACGAATATCATCACAATTGAGTATATAATTTAACGACCTATAAGTATGCTGCACTGTTGTACATACACACATGACGTTCCTTCTTTTGTCTGTAATGCAGCTAACTTTCACATCTCTTTGCTCGGTTGCCTCCTACGGATTTTCGTAGATAACACGATCCGCCTTGAAGAAGAAAAACGGGAATAAGAAAATCTTTCCACTAACATATGTCTGGATTTATTGAAGCACGTCACACCATAACGATCTTTGTACGATGATTGAATGAGAAAATTATCCTCGCACACACTGGCACTTTGCCTTTGCGCTAACGCTCAGTATACACAGGGAAGCTGGTCACTTCGCCCAACAACCATTTCGCCCAACTGCCATTTCGCCCAACCTTACCATTTCGCCCAACCAGCCTGGTCATTTCGCCCAACCTTGATTAAATATTATACTTCAATAAGGAAACGTTCGGGAATTGTTAACGTTACAGGATACGAATCGAATATTAAGGAATCTTGAAGTCCTTTAGTTTGTATAACTTTAGTAAGGAAACGTTCGGGAATTGTTAACGTTACGGGATACGAACCGAATATTAAGGAAACTTGAGGATATATCAGTGCTTTAGGGGTTAGGTTTGATAGGTTTGATAGGAAACGTTCGGGAATTGTTAACGTTACGGGATACGAAGCGAATATTAAGGAAAGTTGAAGTCGTGGTTACATTGATACAGTGGTTCTTCGTAATACAATCTGGTCGTCTCAGAACGCTGCTTTTGCCAAGTACGCATAGCCCTACATTAAATTGAATGTTATTAAACTGTTCAAAGGTGAGCTAGAATTAACAATGAGCTCTTTGTTAATATCCTTCTAGCAGACTGGTATACGCGATTCCATACCATATCAAATTGATACCTTGTGTTCGTGATTCGTGTCTCCAATAGCATTCGCTCTATAATATAAGATGACATGCAAGTTAACGTTACTATGTCGTGTAAATGGTTGAAGGTTCACATAACTGCGTAACAATA
>JAIPMN010097027.1:0-11861 GCA_020650975.1 Apostichopus californicus | reverse complement strand
TGCAGTAAACCCAACCGAGCAACGTATCTACGGTGTCTCTTAAAAGACATCATTATTAACAAAGTCGAAAAGAATTTTTAGTCTCTTTGGTGTCATTTTAAAAGTATTTCTGATTACATTACGTACAGATTCGCCCTCCCTCCTTTTCTATGAGAAAGGTACATATGGGAAACATGACAATGACCGTGATAAAATCAATTTCAAGATTACAAGCGATCAATTCGCTCAATTTGTTTCAAAAAATGGTTGAAAAAGTAACATGAATTCCTCCTCATTCATTCATTTTATTTGAGCATGTTTAACGCTTGCGATAACATGTCATTACGAATCATTGCAGACGCTTACCCAAACCGTTCACAAATACCGCCCCTTCCCCCATTCTCTTCCTACACTGCGCTCCCAACAGTGGCGGAGCGTCCATACAGTCAGGGGCGGATTCCCCCACCCCCCCCCGACGGACTCAAATGGACTGCTGGCGCCCTTTTCAGCTATTTACCACTTTTTACTTATTTGCGATTATTGACTTTTTTATTGCGCTCTCATCTACCTATTGACATTTGTCACATTTTGTTGGCGATGACACCTATTTATTCTTCGTTTATCTGCAAATTAGCAAGGCCAGGAAAGGGAAATTTCCGGCGATCTAGGGAGTATCTTTACTCAAAATATTTCTGTACGCTCCGCGCCAACCTGTGGTGGCGCTCTGCCTAGATAAAGTCGAAAGCGCCCATACAGACCATTCTCGCCCCTCTGACCAATACCCCTAGCTCCGCCACTGGCTCCCAATCATTCTTCCCCGTCAATCCGTCTAGTACCCCCTCCCCAACCTCGTTTGTTAAAGGAATATCTAATGATTAGAGACACTTATTCTAATGTTAAATCAGCAAAGAGCAAGCAATAATGATTTTATCACTAAGATCTTTTTTTAATTTCTTAGTTACACCGTCATTTAACTTCCCACTCAATCCTACACTCCCTGATACCCTTCCATCCCAATGTAGGAAACTTCATCGTTACACGCAGCAAGCAACGATCTTTGTTCACCTTAATTGATCCTTACTGAGTCTGTCAACTTAAAAGCATATTTTTTCCCAAATAGATTAGTGAAAGTTACTTAGTTTTAAGTAATAAATTAGAAGCATCTCTTTGTTAATAAAGCATTGTATTATCGGCCTAGTCTTCCGATAAGCGTAACTTAGGGTTGAAAGAAATCAGTGAGAGCAGGCAGTAATGATATTAACTTACATATATATATTTTCAAATACCTTATTGAACGAATTATCAGCCCCCCTGGTTACATCGTCATTTATCCCTCCCCATCCTGCCCTACCCTTCTTCAACTCACACACTCCGCTCCTAGGGTTAACAGTGATCAGCGAGAGCAGGCAGTTATGATATTTACTTACATTAATGAATTTTTTCAAATCTCATTTAGGACAAATTATTAGGTCCCCCTGGTAACATCATTTACCCCCTCCCCCCATTCTCCCCTACCCTTCCTCACACTCACCGCTTCTCTTACACCTAATATATGAGATATCCTCGTAAAGCGTGATGATCTAGGTCCCTCATTAATCTAATACATGGGAGGAACTCGAAACTTTCTTCCTTATTCATAAATGTCAAGATAAAAATCAAGATGACAAACAAAGGTCAAATCAAACCTTTGTTATTTATAAACGTTTTCCGGTTTTGTGTTGTTCCTCGGAAGTTATATGCTAAGCGGCAGAAATGTTCAATGTTTTAATTGTAATTTTTTCTTCAAAAATGGAACGGAGGGTGATAAAATACTGCCCGAGTCTGTTGTTTAACTTGTTGTTGTATATTAATAGTTTTCAACCCCAACCGCGTCGCGAAATGAAGCTAAGCAGATTCAGGAAACGTTACCTTGACCATTATTTTAGCAACTAGGCAATCAAAAGAATTTAGACCTTTCAAAAAAAAATGTTACTCTACCCACTACGGTAAAGAAAATTGGTTATATTGTTAATATTGATCAGTTTTAATTAAAGAATGAGTTCCAAATTTGAAAAAGCCACAATTTAACCTATGTGTATCGAACTGTTAGTGTATGCTTTATGCCCTATGTAGCTTTCTTCAATATTCAGTGTAATAGCCAATGCAATGAAGGCGTGTGTGGCATTCATAAGTTGTCTACTGTATACGTTACTGCATCAGTCTTCATCAACACCTCCAAAGTAAAATAAGCGAATGCCAATTAGAAACTAGAACTGCATTTGCCTGCAAATACGCAGTATTTTAGTGCGCCTGGAGCGTTTGCATGCAGTATAGTAGGAAGAACTTTTCGGTTGTTCATGGTGTTATTTGGTTGGACGGACAACACACCAGGGAGTATAGTCCTGTAAGTATACCTACAAAGCGAGGGCGCTTGTGAGCGCTGTGACAGGCTCAGAATAAGTTGGCTACGCAGCTAGCCTATGAAACTGCAAATGTACAGAGACTATATGAAACTTTTAGTTTCAACGTCCGTCCATATAGGTATCGTTTACTTGGCCAGTAAATGCCGATATTGTAAGGCGCACTACAATTATAAGTGGAAGCCATCGGAAATGCTTTGAAAAGGTTCCATAATTAGATAATATCTGACAGGAATGACTTAAATCATATCCGTCCGAAAGTGGAAATTTATTTGTATCACCCCGTACAACCAATGGTGGGTGTTTCATGGCTTATTCATGTGGAGACTCGAACAAAATGAGACAAACAAAATTGATCTTCTGTCTCTCTATTAGAGTTCCAGAATATCACTGGGTTTAATGGCCAGTGAGTTCAAAGAAATCAGTGTAATTAGAGCATGAAATTAAAAATAAAGTAAAGGTAAAGGGCGCGGTGGGCGGCAAACAGCTACAGTGTGAAACGGTGTTCACTCTAAAAGAAAAAAACGAACACATTTATAAATATGATGCAACATGAAATATGTCAATACATTCAAAAGGATTATCATATCAGGTTATTAGTAAAATACTGAATGAAACTGAAATTCAAGGAAATATACAACAAGGTAGAGATATTTAAAAGCTCAAACCAAATCCAAAACTTCCTAGATATATGTCATAGTGAACAGCTTATGTATCTTTAATTCTATTGCTGACTTGACATGCATGCAAAGAACTTATATCATTAATACGGCAATGTGACTATTTTCAGAAAATGAATTATTGGAGGTACAATAGTTATATAAACCATTAATCATGTGACTGACATGTGATGCATTTTACACTAAACGATTATTGACAGAAATCAAGCCTCAAACTAGAACATGTTCAATGATCAAATCTGGACAAGGAGTGTCGAAAATAAGTCTCTAACCACTAACCTGATGATGAATTTCTCAAAGTTAAAGTAAACAAGCAATTTTCAAAACACAATTACAATAATTAAAGATAGAAGTTTTCACTAGCTAAACGCTACCCATCACCGGATAGCTGACAAGTTGGCCTTTCATGGCACCATCAAATTTCCGTATCATGACCATGTAGATTTTTTGCTATCCAAGCCGGAAGTTTTCGGTCTACAATTGCCTCAATTGTCCCAATTTTCTCACCACATGTACTTCCATTCATGCTTTTCAACATGCAAGCCACGAAAAACCAGATCATGATTGAAAACAGGTCCAAAACAATGTTCTCCTGCTGCTTTTTGGCACTTTTCCTGAAGGAGAACAATCGAGCGAATGGATATAGACTCTAACAGGAGTATGCCACCTTAAGTGAGAGATGATTTTTTTTTAATACCAAAATGATACTTTTTATAGTTGTCACAATATAAACCACAAAAGAATTCTATGCAATTATCATTTTTGGTACATAAAGATGTATTTTCAGAGATTTCAGTATGCATGGTACAGTGTGTAAATACACATATGAGCAATAATGTTTAAGCAGTAACCAGGTCTACGTCTGCAACAACATTTCCAGTCACCAATTTTGATAAGCTTGACCAATTTGGATGCATTTATGATTCTTGCATGTTTTATTGGTATCCCTGATCACAGTCCACTTGGTCTGGCTTGCCCTACCTGCAGATACATCATCCAGAGAAGGGTCAGCGGGGAGGGCTTTTTCGTCTCTGGCTCTGAAAAGTGATGAAAACTACTTTTGTTAAGCTCAGCGGATTCCTCCCAAACTGACCTACAGGACATACCCCAATGTATTCCTGAACTGTTTGGAACATGTTAAACTGATATTGCCTGTCACTCCAGTGCAACTGTTAAGTTACTAAGAATAAGAGAAGAGAATTGAAGGTGTTCTTTGCCAAAACTGGATCATCAGGAATTGTAAACCACAGCCTCACTGTAACAGTATGTACAGTAGTCTAAAGGAAAGCTTACTGAAATGCTATCTAGATACACTGTTCACCTCAATAGCATATCCAGTCCATTTAAAGGTTTATGCAAAGGTTGTTACAATGTATTAAAGAAAGGTATAAGGGAAGAGAGGTGGATAGGGGGCATATTTCATGATAAAACATTCAAATTTGTTGCTCGGCAAAGAACAACAACGACAAATTACCTTATTCTCCATTGGTGGCAAGCACTGGTTCCTATAGTTACTACAGTAGATCTCCCATGGAAGCATCAGGATATCACTTTCTGCTGTCAGAGTTGTTTGGGATTTGTTGTTACCTCATCTAACCAGTTGAGTCCATTGATACCACACCGATTCAAAGTATATAGCTGTGAATGCTGAGGACTTAGCACATCAACTTTCTCTGAAAATTGACAAAACAACAGAAAATTAATGATAGTGAGTAGGCTCAAAAACCCCTTGATGCACATATGCAGGAGCAGAAAATGCATACCTTTGTGGATTATTTGCTAAATAAGACTCAAAACATTCTCTGTGCAAGGTATTAGCACTCAGCAGCCCCTCCACTTAGGATACAGACCCCTACAACATTGTGCTACAGCTGGTGTAGACTTGGTCTAGGATACTAACGTAGCGCCACTATGAACCTGAGGCCTAAGCTAACAACATTTTGGGTATTTCATGCATTGAAACTGAGTTTTCGTCCTTAGTTAAACACCAGGTACTTCCAACTTTAGCAAAAATAACCTAAAATATGATTACCATGTACTTTAGGTGCTCACAGATGTCAAATGTCACTGAACTTAGTCTTTCACGTCACACCCACTGCAGGCATTTGGGTCTGATTCTGAATTTCGTGCATTTGGCACCTACTTAGCAGCTTGATGGCAGGAATCAAAACATGGAAGCTTTGATAGGTCAAGGCTTAGTGACCCAATAGTTTATAGAAACGCACATGCTGTTTGTGGTACTTTAAGGCTGTAATACTAATTTATGCGTAAAAATCACCCAAGCTTGAAATTTTCAGACGTTTGCTTGAAAACCATTTTTACACACCATATTAATTAATTAATTAATTAATTATTAATTTAGGTTTACAGTCTTGTACAAGGCCAGGTCTTCTCACACAACTTTTACAACTTAACCCTGGTCATTGGTAACTTGTCACACCTACACACCAAAGTGTGCACAATTCAATCAATCACTCCTGGTGCACCACAACCACGTGTCCCCCGGGGACTTCCCATAGGGTGCAGCCACAAACTGGCGCACACAACTATATTTACAAGTTACCTCGCAAGTCCCCATTTATACACCTGGGTGAAGAGAGGCAATGGAGATAAAGCGCCTTACCCAAGGAAACAACGTAATGATCTGGCCAGGGCTCGAACCTGTAATCCTTAGATTACAAGTCTACTGCCTTAACCACTTGACCACAACGCCCTCATAGCAACTACTTTTGTCCAAAATTGGGACTTCTAGCACTTAAAATGAAAAATTTGGCATTTTCCATTAAGGTAGGATACGCCCATTAAATGCCCCATTGACTTACACACTAAATCACAAAAGTAATGTGGTCTCTAAGTCTACATAGAAGATTTCACTAGTTTTCACTAAGTTTCCACTTAAGTGAGAGATGAATTTTTTTTTTAATACCAAAGTGATACTTAGTTGTCACAATATAAACCACAACAGAATTCTATGCAATTATCATTTTTGGTCCATAAAGATGTATTTTCAGAGATTTCAGTATGCATGGTGCAGTGTGTAAATACACATATGAGCAATACTGTGTAAGCAGTAACCAGTTCTACGTCTGCAACAACATTTCCAGTCACCAATTTTGAAAAGCTTGACCAATTTGGGTGCATTTATGATTCTTGCAGAATTTATTGGTGTCCCTGATCACAGTCCACTTGGTCTGGCTTGCCATACCTGCAGAAACATCATCCAGAGGAGGGTCAGCGGGGAGGGCTTTTTCGTCTCTGGCTCTGAAAAGTGATGAAAACTACTTTTGTTTAGCTCAGCTGATTCCTCCCAAACTGACCTACAGGACATACCCCAATGTATTCCTGAACTGTTTGGAACATGTTAAACTGATATTGCCTGTCACTCCAGTGCAACTGTTAAGTTACTAAGAATAAGAGAAGAGAATTGAAGGTGTTCTTTGCCAAAAATGGATCATCGGGATTTGTAAACCACAGCCTCACCGTAACAGTTTGTACAGTAGTCTAAAGGAAAGCTTACTGAAATGCTATCTAGATACACTGTTCACCTCAATAGCATATCCAGTCCATTTAAAGGTTTGTGCATAGGTTGTTACAATGTATTAAAGACAGGTATAAGGGTAGAGAGGTGGATAGGGGGCATATTTCATGATAAAACATTCAAATTTGTTGCTCGGCAAAGAACAACAACGTCAAATTAACTTATTCTCCATTGGTGGCAAGCACTGGTTCCTATAGTTACTACAGTAGATCTCCCATGGAAGCATCAGGATATCTCTTTCTGCTGTCAGAGTTGTTTGGGATTTGTTGTTACTTCATCTAACCAGTTGAGTCCATTGATACCACACCAATTCAAAGTATATAGCTGTGAATGCTGAGGACTTAGCACATCAACTTTCTCTGAAAATTGACAAAACAACAGAAAATTAATGATAGTGAGTATCCCTTGATGCACATATGCAGGAGCAGAAAATTCATACCTTTGTGGATTATTTGCTAAATAAAACTTAAAACATTCTCTGTGCAAGGTATTGGCACTCAGCAGCCACTCCACTTAGGATACAGACCCCTACAACATTTTTGCTACAGCTGGTGTAGACTTGGTCTAGGATACTAATGTAGGGCCACTATGAACGCTTACCAGTCAAAACGTCCCTTTACCTAGACGTCCCCGTACCAAAACGTCCCCGCTTTTGGTCAAAACGTCCCCGTTGGTCAAAACGTCCCTGTAAGTCAAAACGTCCCAGTCTATCACATTCATTCACAGTTGTGAATATATATTAATTTTAAGTTATAATTTGGCTAAGTTATCGGCATGCAAGTTGGATTACAGGCGCTAAATAAATCATGAAGGACTATATCGTGTAATTATATTTGGTATGAAAATGGTATACGTTATATGTTTTTCAGTGAATTAACGAATTAAGGAAAACAAAAAATATTATACAAGAGGAACTAAAAAAGAATTTGGATGCGTATACTATACAATATATAATATTTTAAATTGAGTGAAATCAATTATCGTTTATTTTTACGAAGTAAAATTTTGTCACGGGTACGTGCCCCTGATGATATTTGACATTTTGAAGTATAGAATATATAGTTCGATTACCTTTAGTGTGGTAACGTTACATGTTTTTTGCTTGTCGGTGAACAAGTTCTACAACAAGATTGTAAATAGTAAAAAATCCTTGCAAAATGACTTATTTACGTCTATTTTACTTTTGATTTCGGAAATTTTCCACAAAACATCCACACTTGCATTCCAACTGAATTTAAAAGCGGGGACGTTTTGACTCACAGGGACGATTTGACTGCGGGGACGTTTTGGTAAAAAGCGCGGACGTTTTGGTCTTAAAAAAGCGGGGACGTTTTGGTAAAGGCACGTTTTGACTGGATACCCTATGAACCTGAGGCCTAAGCTAACAACATTATGGGTATTTCATGCATTGAAACTGAGTTTTTGTCCTTAGTAAAACACCAGGTACTTCCAACTTTAATGCGTAAAATTCACCCAAGCTTGAAATTTTCAGATGTTTGCTTGAAAACCATTTTTACACACCATAGCAACTACTTTGGTCCAAAATTGGGACTTCTAGCATTTAAAATGAAAAATTTGGCATTTTCGATGAAGTAGCCTAGCCTAATTGTCATATGAACTTGAAGTGAGTTTGGGGATAGACGTCCCATGGAGGGAGGAACTCTGGAAAGGCACGTCTAGCCTACAATTTTGAACTGGACCTATGACTCTGTCTTTTGTATGAGTATAACAGAATGAGGCATGCACGGTTGTATAACAACTTGGCCTGGGCGATCGCGAATAGTAGCACTGAATTTAGGGTAGTCCTAGCCTAGCCTAAGCTCTTGGTCCAAACTCATTGACAATGTTTTTAAAACTTTAACGAGACTTCACACATATGACATTATGCTTAGATCCTTACTTATGAAAGGAAATACCACTCCTTTTCTTTCTCTGGTTGGTGCAACCGAATGCAATGCAGGATTCGGGCATTTTTTGCGAACAGCTAACGACAGTTTGGTCAGTTGTTAGTACATGATTACTGTGTGTTAAACGTAAACAGTGAGCAGACAACGCTCACAACTTGCCAGGTTTGGAAATGGCGGCGGTCTCCATGCTGGCACAGTTAATTTGGGCAGTCCGCCCTCTAATTATTATATTCTGCTCTATGGATTGCTTGTGAAACTGTAGCTCTCTCGATCGAACGGTAAAGGCTCGAGAAATTATTCGTCATATTTGTGGCAGTGCGCTTGCGTATGAAGATGATCTTTTGGATGTTCCTGTAAGGTTTATACAATTACCTACCTCCATATGTAGTGTATATGTTACTAGTAATAGAAACCGTACACAGTTTTGGATCTTGTACCGAACGGCAAATTGATCCTGTGGGTAATCACTTCTATACGTATATATGGCGTCCAGTATGGCCGAGCCTGAGGGCTGGTCGTCTTTGGCCGAATAGAGGCTGTTACGTTTTGATGACCTTTAAACTAATCGAACGCTTCTCAGAATGGTAAAGCCCTTTATATACAGCTCATCAATCTTTATTATTTATATAATTATAAACCTTTTTATAAATCTTTTCTTTTTCTTTTTTCTCTGCTATCTGTTCATTTGTTCTTGCTCTGTTGTAGTCATTTTCTGACACCACCCCCCCCCCCTTTATTGCTTTCGATGGTTGTGTTTTTGTGTTGTTCCATAGGTTTTCAAGGTGACCAACTTGGTATCTCCATGTTATGCACATACCTAAATCAACACTTAACACTACCGTTTATCGCATTATATATGCAATATAAACTATAAGTAGATATAAGTTATGTCACAAACAAAAGCACTGGCGTTCCACATGTTCATTAAAAGGGAACACTTCGTTTTGAAACTGCCATACTAGTCAATCCGTTGTTTTCTCAGTTCCAACAGCTCAATCAAAACATATGAACAATAGAGAGCCGTTTCATGACATTCAACACCACTGCCCTTGATAATTTTGCATGAAACTAATAAATGCTATCTGAGACCATACAATGCCCTTTGAAAACTGACAGGTTCTGTCCTACAGGCTGCCCTACCCCCCTACGCCCGCCTGTAATAAAATTTTGCCGGGACAAGCCGAAATTGTAAAGTTGGTAGGTCCTATACGTCTTGCCTAGACTACGTGTTACGGTAGTCTTGCGGCCCTCTGACTTTCGGGGCCCACTATGCCATGTGACTTACCTCATTTGCCTATATGATACGCTGAGATACTCGACGTATCGATGACCGTTGGTACAGTGTTACTCTGGTATCTTGGTGACTGTATACCGAGGCTATATTTCCTCGCTCCTACCCATTAAGGTATACATAAATACTTCACACTCCTGATGTTGCTATAGGCCTATCCAGGCGCGTATCCAGGGGGGCGTTGGGGCGCGCGCCCCCGGGTTAGAAAAAGTGGAGAGAAAAAAAAAGAGAGAAGAAGAAAGGAAAAAAGAGTGTGGGGGGGGGGAGGGAGGATGGAGAGGAAGGAAGGGAAAAGAAAAAGAAGAAAGAGAGAAAAAAGGAGAAAAGGAAGGAGTGGAAGAAAAACGCCAAGACATCAGGAAGACCAACAATAATAATGACTGAATAAAGTCAATAACGACAATATGGATTGAAGTCATACTTGGTACATAGATGCGCCATAGTAAGTAGATGAACCATATCGATTTTGGTGCTCATCTCATGAATAATAATGAGGTCACGGTGTCAAACGTGAAAATCTCCAAATGCTTATAACTCCGCAACAGAAAGTCAGAATTTATTCATACATGGTATTAATGTGTTGGTAGTGGGTACATGGTAACATATGTTCAAGTTGATATATGCATATCGAAGGGGCGGGGCTTAAGTTTATTTTCGGCTTTCTTGGTTTTTGCCAGTTTTATTTGGAGGGGGCGGGCGTGTGAAGGGGCAGGAATTGAGATATGTTCATTACAATTGGAATCGATTACTGTGTTGTATGGAATCAATATATAAATCGCAATTTCCAGATTACATTCCCAGGAAGAGGTTCTACATTGTCACACCGGCTTTATACATCACATGTAAATTTGCTTGTTGCAAATTGCAGTTGTAGCCGTCATGATCCGCCGCACACTGCACAAATCACGCCAACTGCCATACGAGGAAACAACGCAAAGTCAGTTTGGCATTTCAGTTTTAAAATTAACGCCTGATCTGACTTAGGAATCTGCATCAAATACGACAAGAACGAAATGAATTTGAAAGTTTTATTTTAATTGAGGCAATACAAGTTTTAAATAGCAAGAACTTCCATTATAAATTTGTGAAGCTACACCAGATAAAATATATTCGTTACGTAATTCATTAGTTGAGAGCTGCTTTCGAATAGTTTTATTTCAAATATATTCCATTGCTCAGTCGAATAATTATTTGTGGCATTCACTTAGTATCATCTATCGATCTACCGAATCTTAAAAGTGGGTTTATTTGGGCAAAGTATATGTTGAGTAAACTGTATTTAACCATGTAGTTAATACTTAGGCATAATGTTACGTAGTCGAGAGACAAGAATACAATAATTGGTTTGAACTATGGATGAAAATGCGAAATTTACAAACTGTGTCATATTTATTCAGAGAGGTGAAAGACCTTAGGCCCAATGCACAAAATAACATCGATTTTTTACAGTTAAATATTTTCAAAATACGGACTATCCAAAACACAAAATCACTTCCTAAATTCGCCCCTTGCTCTTCATCAAGTTGACACCGGCAACTCCTTGCATTTTTTGTGTGATTATATTCCATGCAATCAGTTACTTCGCTTGAAATAGTAAATGAGTTGAAATTGATAATATCATACGAATGTAAATTACATATATTTCATGTATTTCTAATCGGTTCTCCCCATGAGTGATATCGACTGTACATACATCTATAGACTATTGTGTGAAATATCTCTACCCCCTTATCACCTCTCACCCATCTACTCACCCTCTTAGCCTCAGTTTTCCTATTTTCTTCTCTACGGGGTTCATCTTAAGAAAGATGTACTGACAGCCAACGTTTTTACTTGCATGTTGGCACCTTACAGTGCTACATCAGTGGAATGTATATATGCATACATTAATGTGAAATACTTGGCGATCCTTTGTTGATTACAAAACCAGCCTTCTAATCCTTAAGTCCTGATTACACCTAATGTGATATGAAAGTCTATAACAGCTGGGTTGCATTGGCCTGGTTTCTATACACAAACCACGCATTGAACATACATTTACAGAGTATAATGTGTCATTGTTATTTT
>JAIPMN010096975.1:0-13484 GCA_020650975.1 Apostichopus californicus | reverse complement strand
GTATATCTGCCCCCACCCCGTATAACTGTCCCTTTATAACTGCCCAGCATTGCCGTCTCATATTGCCGACCTCGTTAGCTGCCCGTAAAGCTGCCCATATATAGCAGTACGTTATTGCTTCCCCGTATATCTTCTTCCGTTTAGCTGCCCCGTATAGCTTCCCCGTATATCCTCCCTCGTATAGTTTCTGACATTCTATCCTATATTGCTGCCCAGTATTACTGCCACGTCTAGGTTCCTCCCGTATAGCTGCCTTGTATTGTTTCCCCGTATAGCTAGGTACCCCTATACTGCTGCCCGTATAGCTTCCCCGTATATCTTCCCTCGTATAGCTTCCGACGTTCAGCTACCGTATATTGCTGCCCAGTATAACTGCCACGTAAAGCTGCCCCCGTATAGCTTCCTTGTATAGCTTCCTCTGTATAGCTTCCCCCGTACAGCTACCCCCTCATTGCTGCCCCGTATATATATATCCCGTATAGCTGCCCCTCTGTAGCTGCCGTGTGTAGCTTTTACGTATATTTGCCCCTGTATAGCTACCCCTATAGCTGCCGTATATTACTGCCCAGTGTAACTGCCACGTTTAGCTTCCCCCGTATGGCTTCCTTGTATTGCTTCCCTGTATAGCTTCTTCCGTATAGCTACCCCTATATTACTGCCCCTGTATAGTTACCCCCATACTGCTGCCCCCGTATAGCTGTCCGTATAGCTCCCCCGTATATCATCCCCGTATAGCTACACCTGTATAACTGCCACGTCTAGCTGCCCCCGTATAGCTGCTTAGTATAGGTTCCCCGTATAGTTTCCTCCGTACCGTATAGCTACCCCTATATATCTGCTGCCGTATAGTTAACCTCTATATTGCTGCGCCCGTATTTCTGCCCCGTATATCTTCCCCCGTTTAGTTGCCCCTGTATAACTGTCACGTCTAGCCGCCCGTAGAGCTGCTTCGTTTAGCTCCGCCGTGTAACTGCACATATATAGCTGCACCTATATAGCTCTCATTATAGCTTCCCCGTATATCTTCCCCGAATAGCTTCCCCCGAATAGCTACCTCTACTATGCTGCCCCCTTATAGCTGTTCCTTACAGCTGCTCCTATGTAGCTTCCCCGTATATCTTCCAATGTATAGATACCCACTATAGCTGACCTTTAAAACTGCCCCCGTATATATTCCCCGTATATTTACTCCGTGTAACTGCCCCCGTATAGCTGCTTCTATATTTATAGGTCCCCCGAATAGCTGCCCCCCCCCCCCCCCCCCAATGAAGCTTTCCGTATATCTGCTCATATATAGCTGCCCTTTATTGCTCCCCCGTATATATGCACCCTATAATGTTGCCCCGTTTTGCCGCCCCTGTAAAGCTGGGCCCGTAAAACAGCCACGTCTAGCTGCCCCAGTATAGCTGCCCCCGTTTAGCCCCGTCATATAACTACACCTATATAGCTCTTCCATAGCTTCCCCGCATATTTCCCCCGTATACCTTCCCCCGTATAGCTACCCTTATATTGCTGCCCCTATAGCTGCCCCGTATAGCTGCCCCTATATAGCTGCCCCGTATCACCTCCCCGTATTTCTTCTACCGTATATCTGCCCCTGTATAGCTACCCCGTATTGCGGCCCCCTTGAAGCTGCCCCGTATAGCTACCCCTATACAGCTTGCCATGTACAGCTTCTTTGTATTTCTTAATTTTATATCTTCCCCCGTATATCTTCCCCGTATATACACTCCTATATTGCTGCCCCCGTATAACTGCCACATCTAGCTGCCCATGCAAAACTGTCCCGTAAAGCTGTCCCCGTATAGCTTCCCCGTATTACTGCCCCTATGTAGCCGCTCCATATTTCCGCCCCTGTGTAGCTGCCCCCGTATATCTGGCCCCATATAACTGTCCCTATATAGCGGCCTCGTATTGTATTTTTGCCCCATTTGTATAACTGCCACGTCAGCTGCACCTGCATTACTGCACCGTAAAGATGTCCTACATAGCTACCCTCGTTTAGCTGCCCCCGTGAAGCTTCACCTATATATCTGCTCGGTAAAGCTTCCACATGTCTTCTCCCGTTTAGCTTCCTCAGTATAGTTACCCCTATATCGCTGCCTCTGTATTGCTTACCCGTTTAGCTGCCCCAAATAGTTGCCCCCTATGTAGATGCCCTTAGAGCGTCCCCTTATATCTGTCCCCGTGTAACAGCCCCTATCTAGCTGCCCCGTATTGCCGCCCTTGTTTAGCTGCCAATATATAGCTTCCCCGCATATCCCCCCCCCCCCGTATACCATCCCCCGTATAGCTGCCCCGTATATCTGCCCCTATATAGCTGCCCCGTATCGCTTCCCCGTAGATCTGCCCCTATATAGCTGCCCATGTATAGCTACCCCGTTAGCTGCATCTTAATAACTGCCCCCGTATAGATGCCCCCGTATATTTAACAAGTATTACCCCGCATAGCTGCCCCGTTATAGGTGCACCTGTATAGCTGCCCCGTATAGCTGCCCTTTTGAGCTGCCCCGTATTGCGGCTCCCTTGAAGCTGCCCCGTATAGCTACCCCTATACAGCTGCCGCGTCAATCTTTCCCGTATATCTGCTCACGTATAACTGCCCCTTCATAGCTGCCCCTAATTGCTTCCTAATTGCTTCCCCGTTTATCGTCCCCAGTATAACTGCCCATATATAGCTGCCCCGTTTTGCCACCCCAGTATAGCTGGGCCTGAATAACTGCCACGTCTAGCTGCCCGCGCATAACTGCTCCGTGTATCTCCTCTTTATGGCTTCCCTGTATATCTGTCCCTGTATAGCTTCCCCGAATAGCTACCCCCATAGTTATTCCCCCGTATAGCTGTCCCGTATAGCTTCCCCGTCAAGCTGCTCAGTATACCTGCCCCTATATAGCTGCCACGTATATCTGCCCCTATATTATCTGCATCTATATAGCTGCCCGTATTGTCGCTCCTGTATTGTTGCCCCCGCATAACTGCCACGTCTAGCTGCCCACGCATAACTGCCCCTATATAGCTGCCCCATATTTCCGCCCCTGTGTAGCTACCCCCGTATATATGCCCCCATATAACCCCCCCCCCCTATATAGCTGCTCCGTATTTTCGTCTCTGTATTGTTGCCCCAGTATACCTGCCAAGTCAGCTGCACTTGCATAGCTACACTCGTTTAGCTGCCCCCGTGAAGCTTCACCTATATATCTGCTCGTTAAAGCTTCCCCCTGTCTTCCCCGTATAGCTTCCTCAGTATAGTTACCCCTATATCGCTGCCTCTGTATTGCTTCCCCATATAGCTGCCCCGAATAGCTGCCCCTATGTAGCTCTCCGTATAGCTTCCCGTATATCTGTCCCCGTGTAACTGCTAATTACAGGGACATATTTTTGGGTGATTTTGACCCGAAACTTAGTATAATTAAATCACAAGTAAGGTAATGATTAACGACAAGTAGAGGCGAAAATTAAGTCAATGGGTGAACGTTTTTACGAAAATGAAAACAAAAATGCCTATTACGTAATTTGTTGTAAAATATGACCAAACCATGTGATATTGGCAACATTATTGGATACCCTGCAACAAACTGAGATATATAGAATCGTCGCTAAAATCACGTGACTGCTCATGATTAGTGAAATATTTGTCGTTTAGCCAGATTTAGACAAGCTGTGTCCAACCAGTTAGGGTCACGGATATTTGTAGTTGAAAACAATTACTTTAATCTTCCCTGGTGGGATTTTAGTGGACTGAAGTAACATTATGGGGTTTTTCTTCTCTTTCCGTAAACGGTCAAACTTGCTACCAGCAGATTGTAGTAAAAAACAGCACAAAATACAGAAGTTTTAAAAGTCCATTTTTGTTACTCTTAAAGTTCAATCTTACTCAGTTGATAACTCGGTTCTCTCTAATAGTTTTAAGAGATTTGAATGATAACTATAGTTTAAATTATTTTGTATCCAGATTAGTGTAAACATGACTGACATACAACATAATTAATTAAATGTTGCTAATAAATTACACCAGGGTTACTAAAGAACTAGACGCGCATTTTGTGATGCTGTATACGAACGCAATGTTGAAAAGATCACGCATATGAATCTGAATTGTTTTCTTCAAGATACTGCGTCACGGATATAAAGAATCTATATCTTTGCCGTATATTGCTTTCTGCATTTGTTAAAAGCTTATTAAATGTGTAGTAGACCCTTTTTTGGAGAAGCTGGATGATCCGTTTACAGCAATGGTTGGATGACAATATTAACTTAACTGATGTAGCATTAATATAGCTGGGTTAGTTTACAGTATCAAAATAATCCCCATCATATAGCACTCAAAAGTGTTCATCAGTTTGATGAATTATTATAACTTGGATAGATGCTTGAACTCATGTGAAACCTGGCTGCTTTTAACCAGACTCGTAATTTAATTCAGACCTGTATCACACAGTTCATAACATACGTACATACTAGCTTCATCTTCTTATACGTGTAAGAATTGGCACTGAATTTGTTTCTATTATCATCGCCTGCTGAGACTAGTTACAAGCGGTCAGATTCATAGTTTCTTCTATAATATGGATATACCGTTGGACCAATTGTGTGTAGCCTACACTTAGAACTTCCGTTAGAAATATCTAACTCGAATATATTACAAAAGCCGCGTATATTGTTCATTTCATTTCCGTTATCACCAGTATACATATAAAATATTTATAAACAAGAAAACCAAAGACTAAGAAATATACAAATATGTACATCAATATGAACGTAAAGATAAGAAAGTAAAAAGTTAATATATACTTGAAATTTTATGTTTTTTTTAATTCATTTATTTGTTTTATCGCCAATTGTGTACAATGGGAAAGGAAGTCTCCTATAAAGTCTTAAAAAACTTAACAAAGTAGGAGACTCCCTGGAAGATAAGAAAAACAAAATGTGCAAATTTAAATAATACAGTATATACATAAGGATTAAATATACAGTAATAATAACCTAATATTGTTGAGATGGATACTTGAATAGATTATATAATACTAGTACGAGTTTATACATTCTTTTTTCAAATGTCTGGTGAATGTGGGTTTTGAAGTTATAGACTTCAAATGTTTTGATAGATCATTCAAAATTTCCATTGCTCTATTACGAAGACCGAATTTCCCTATGTTACTATGGTAAATATTGCAATGAGCGTTGTCGGCTGGTCTTGTGTGATGGTTATGTAATACTATGTTACTACATATAAAGTCATTAAAAGTGACTGGCAGTAATCCATTCCATGCTTTGTAAGCAAAGGTAGCAACCTTGACTGTTATAATATCACCAAGTTTAAATAAATTTAGTGACTTGAATATTACACTAGTATGTTCAAGCGGTGGGGCATTAGCAATGTGACGTATAGCCTTCTTTTGGAGAATATTTAGGCGGTCAATGTTAACATTGTATATACCAGACCTAATAGTTGTACAGTAAGATAGGTGTGGCAGAACTAATGTTTGATAAAGCATTCTAAGGACATGCTGTGGGAGAAAATATTTCAGTTTCGATAATATACCAATATTTTTAGATACAGTGTTACATACTGACGAAGTATGGTTATTCCAAGAAAGTTTGCTATCAAATATTACTACCAAGAAACTTAGTTTCAGTTACACATTTAATTATTTTACCGTCCATCGTAATATCCTCATTCCAACACAATGCTCTTCTACTACTAAAAACAATATACTTAGTCTTTCCAATATTATTACTTAATTTGTTTGCTGCGAACCAATCACAGAACTTATCCAGTTCACAAGAGACAGTACTTTGGAGTGAATTTACGTTCTTCGAGTGAAAGAAAAGATTGGTGTCGTCGGCAAATAAGACTGTATGAGCGATGTTAGAGACATGGCAGATATCATTAACGTATATAATAAACAACAAAGGACCTAATACAGACCCCTGAGGCACACCACAGGCGATTTCAACAAGTCCAGAATCTGAATTATTGTATGTAGTATATTGTAACATATTTGTGACAAAACTGTCTAGGCAATTTAGGGTTGTTCCTCTAATTCCGTAGAAAGATAGTTTAGGTAATAAAATGGACTGGTTAATTGTGTCGAATGCTTTGGACAGGTCGAGGAAGACGCCGATGCAAGTGTTGTCATTATCTAGATGAGTGTAAAGTCTGTCAATAGCATCTGCCAGAGCCAGTTCAGTACAATGACCAGGGCAGAAACCATACTGTTGGTTACAAAGAATGTTGTACTTGCACATAAAACCGTATATGATTGAACATTAATCGTTCAATCAGTTTTGAAAAAACATGATAACAGTGATATAGGGCGATAATTTTGATAAGCACTCGTGTCACCTTTTTTGAACATATGTACTACTTTTGCGACTTTGAGGTTGTCAGGAAATATGCCAGTATTAAAAGAGATATTACAGATGTGAGTCATGGGTCTGGCAATAAAATAAATAACATGTTTGTAATACCTGGCTTAAGACTATCGTAACCTGCTGCCTTATTTTGATTTTAAGTTGGAGCTTGCTATTTTAATGAACTCAGCTAAAGTAGCAGGATAACTTAAAAGAGAAAAGCTCTTTATGCTGTCATTCATGTGGATGAGTTTTTCAGCAGTTTTCTTATTTTTAATCTTACTGGCAAGTTCCTGGCCCAAGTTGAGAAAAACATTATTCAAAGGATTTGCTACTTCTTTGTCATCACTATTTAGTTGATTGTTATCATTAAAGGCAGTGGGATAAGTGGAATGCTTATTTTGTCCGATAATTTTCTTTACAGTTGTCCATGTTTGACCAATATTGTTTCTGCTATTGTTAATTTTATTACAATAGTATAATTTCTTTGACGAACGAATTATCTGGTTAAGTTTGTTCCGGTATATAGTATAGGTTTACCTACTGTCATTTGTTCTTTAGGTAGCGTCTATAGAGCTGATATTTCCTCTTAATGGATTTTAAGATTCCATTGGTTATCCAAGGGTGTTTCTGTTTACTCCTTTTTGATTTACTGATGTTATGCAATGGAAAACAGGTATTGTACGTTGAATTAAATGAATCAAAGAAAGCATTATAAGAAGTGCTAGCGTCAGGCTTAGTAAGCACTTCATCCCATTTCTTACTTTTAATTTCAGAAATAAACTTATGAATGTTCTTATTGCTATAGTTACAGACTTGCAATGGGTTATACCTGACTGTACTCTGATTCACAGGGGCATGAAGAAACATAGGTAAATGGGTCACTAATATCTGTAATAAGTATTCCAGATGTCATTGGAGAATCAACATTGGTTAAGATGTTGTCAATTATGGTGGCAGAAGATGGACTGACCCGAGAAGGTTTAGTTATTGTGGGATAAAACCCGCTCGAATAAATCAGGTTAATAAAGTCAGTAGATATGCTTGCTTTAGATAAATCAATATTAAAGTCTCCCATACTATAGGTACTGTAGTGGTCATTAGCGATGGTGCTAAGGATAAGCTGCATATTTAAATTGAAATCATCATTCGAACTGTTGGGAGGTTTGTATACACAACCAACGATAAGTTTTTCGTTACTAAGTGTACTCGTTTCAAAGAATATAGCTTCGATAGAATTCTTTAAAATAGACAACTATTTACGGTGTTCAAAATTCAAGTCATTATTTATAAAAAGGCAAACACCACCACCCCTTCTTTCATTACGGTGCTGTTCAACTAGTGTGTCATTGTAAATCTTAATAGGAGGAGATATATCATTCGTAAACCAGGTTCCAGTAGAACCAATTATGGAAAAATCTTGATTTAACATAGAGATAAAAGTAGCAATATCGGTAAAATGTTTCTTTAGACTATGACTATTGTGATGTAGTAATGATATGCACTTCTGGGATGGTGAGTTATTAAAAAATCGATGTCATAGTACTTACACGATACATTATTTTCGCTCAAGCCTTCCATGGAATTAGTGTTAAAAAGCATAATGGCTAGTATACAGTAAAGTTTGTTTGCCATTTTCACTTTAATGAATTGAGTCCAATAATATTTTCAGCTAGTTTTTATGGCCCCCTTTATTAGCACTTCCTGTCTGTCCTTTCTTCTTAGGGCGGAAATTGTAGGTTTTTCGATCGCTGGTTGTGTGGTTTTCTTTTGTTGACTGGTTAACTTCTTCGGTATAGTGTAGACTTCATCGGTTGAAGCTGCTTTCTTCATTTTTGTGTTTTCTGTTGCTGCGGATCGAGTTCTCGCGGGTTGGGAATTTGATGTTTTAAGTAAGTTTTCCTTCTGCGTTTTATTATATTTATCTGCTGGTTTGGTCTGTTTGTTATTGCTATTTTCACTATGTCTTTACTTTGGTAAATCTTCGCTTTCTGTGCCCATGACGATCGAAGTTTCACTTTCGCCTGTGTCTAAGTTCGATCTAGTGGCCTGATCTGTCACTTGACTGTCTTTTCTGGTGTCTCCTTTAAGGTAAGGTTGTTTTTGAACCTCATCATCAGTGTTACCTTGATCGGATTCTGTTGATGTCTCATTGTCTTGCTGGTCCTCCATGGTCTCTTGCTCGTAGTCTTCTTCATATTCAGTGCAGGTGAAGCTTTTGTGGCCAAAGCGATGGTAGTTAAAGCACTATATTGTTGGGCATCTTGATTCGGAGTGTCACAGCTCATCACATTGTTGACATCTATAGTTTGGGCATTTTCTCATTAGATGATCCTCTCCCAAGCAATTGTTGCAAACCCTACTTTGGTCATTGTGTTTGAGTCATGTGTGAATGGCTCCAATAACAGCAGCATGTGGTAGACTTTTTACCTTGCTTGGTAATTCAAGCCGCACAAACCGTGATCCGTTTTGGATGTTGGGAAAATCATTGTAGAATTTATGATTCCATTCAGATCGAATTTTGCAGCCAATTTCTGTTAATTTGTCGGTTAGTTCAGAATCATCAATAAAGACAGGGGCGTTGAATAAACTTACAGTCAATATATGTTTCGTTACACCCATCACAACGCAATCTTCTTTCCCAATTTGTAAACCCGATTCCTGTAACAATTTGGCATCCTTCACGTTTTTAAGTGTGACAATCCATCGCCCAGAAACTTTGACACATCTGATGATGTTCTTTCTTCCGACGTCACTTGAGATAGCATTTATCACATCAATAGTGTTAAACGAACAATCAATTATTTTTATGCTATTTCTCCTTCAGGTTGTTGATTTTGTCTGCCATTGCTCCATACTAACAGGTGGGCGGTGGCTAGAATTTGCAGAACTCATATCTGTAGTAAAGGGCTGACTTGCGCCGAGAGAAGCAGCCGCCTCCAATTCTGTAAAATGGTTTCCTTTCAAAAAGTGTTCCAAATTCAATTTACCAACCGATTAAATCAAATGAATCGTTTGTGCAATCCAGTAACTAGCAAATCTCAATGTCGATAATTTCAGCTATCAAATGGCGGAAAAATCGTATAATTTTGAAAGACATACATTGTGACATGTTCGCGGATCTCAAAAACTATCAAACCCAAATGTTACTAAACATAATCCACAAAAAGGGTTCAAGTGTTTCTGTTTGGATAAACGTTACACAAAAAGCAAAGGAAATAATTTCTGAATGGCTTCATTCCATTTTCGGCAAGTAATAAGGTTTGTGTAAATTTGTATTACATTTAACTAAAACACCCTAAAGTGCAGGATATAGTGGGTGTTCAATAAGAATAGATCATGTCTTCTCAATACAATACGAATTGTCTAATGAAACGCTTTATTAATTTTTATTCTGATTGTATCATTCTGATATACCGTTGTTGATGATCGAATTGTCACTCGCAATGAAATGGTAAAAGCAATTCTATAACTGAAACATCAACTTTGACGATGTCATATGCTAGGTGGGATTTGTCTGAAAGATCGACTAAGCTGATTTACAGATACGACTGTTTGGTATAACAGACAGAGCACATAGTCATATAGTATATCGCTGTATATAGGCATTCTATTGCAGTAGCTACGGAAAACATGTTTGGTTACATGGATGAAAGTGATACATTATCCATCGCTATATAGAGACTTAACTAATCTTAGTGATTTTCTAAATTTGCGATATTGACATAAAATATTCAGTTGGTATTTTGGTATTACATTTGTTTTAAATTGTGACAGATCAGTGAGCTATGGGACATTAGTAAGTGATACAGGTTACGGTATGAAAAATCGTTAATCTAGGATATGATCTACATATTACCCCAACACTCTTGAAATGGGCGCAATGTTACACTTTTTTCAAGTGTCTACTTCCTGTCAGGCTCACAGTATATGTTAGGAATCCATGTGACGATATTACGAATTTGTCATTACTATTTCATCATCCTGGGTTTCCTTTTTCTGTTCAAATTTCTGTTAGGGTTAGAAAACTTCTTTCCATATTTTGCTATAAACTGTCGATATTACCTCTCTCTCTGTCAACGCCCTTTCATCTGATATGTAACCATATCCATGTGTTCCTAAGGCAGTCATTTTCTTCGTTGTATTATATATTATTCATTTAACATGAAACGAAACCTTATATAACCGTAAATGTTTAGATAGATGTGTGCGCATTAATGAAGTGGTAATTAATGTAATCCCACGTTACACTTTACGACATTCTGATTCATAAAATGTGTACCCAATTAAAATCAATTGATCATAAACGTGCACGAGCTAATTATTGTATAGCATACTGTCTCTGGTTTGATTCGTTATTTTTAAACTTAACATATCAAAGATAAAACGAAATCATTAATTATAGGGATCCTAATGGGAGAGCGGCTGGGTCTCCATACTGGAGTAACGAGATTTATATTTAACAAACAGGTTCAACTGTTCAACGACGAGGACTTATTTGTCCAGGCTCTATATATATAAATCGTACAATACAACGTATACGTTAGAAACCCTTGTGACGAGGTATGGTAAAAAGGTATGGTTGCATGATACAATTAATTGTAGTCTCCCTTCCACGCTAGTACTCCCAAACTTTCTTCCTATTTCCTGATTATTGTTGTCCTTCTTTCTCTGCATGTGTTCTCCTTATATAATTAATTACTTTGTGAATCAAAAATATTCAGACAGATAAAACCTATTGAGCAAAATGCATATATCGTGCTCCCAGTGTCTCTCTTCCACACCGTCTCAGTCAAAAAGAGGCACCCATATTGATTATATTAGATTATTTATTTAGATTAATGTATATATACGTGACTGATATATATGTGTGGGTCCAAACAGGCTTATATATGAAAGGGTACATTTGGTTTTAACTTGAAACAGAGAACAGATGTACTTTTTTAGGTATATTCCATCAATTTGATATACTTTAACATACTAGGGAAATCAAAGTTAAATTTAAGGTTTTCATTTAACTTTTAAGAAACGTCTGTTTGTTCCACACCTGTACGTACAGTACTCTGAATACGTAGCGACATAGTGACACTCAACAAAAACAACGGTGAATCTGAACTAATATTTTTAAAATATTTGCATCATTTCTTTCGTCTTTTGAATAACTGCTAATGTGTATACGATCTCGAAGGAGTCTGGGCTTGTAAAGGGGAGGGGGGCGTGTTCAAAGTAACTGGTAAAGTGGTTATTTTTTAATATTCACCATCCGGCAACTTAATTATTGTATCTTCATAATTATCTTCAAGCAGTGACGATAATATAATGCATCATCCGGGCCTTGTATCCTCACATGGTCTGTATTGTTATTAGTACTCTTTCCATCAGAACAGTTCAATATGTCTGTATCTTATAGTATAAGAAACACTCTGATGTAGTTGAGTCAATTGTTCCTGATTCCAAGCCGAGTCCGAGACACTTGGTTCAAGGACGGTACTCTCGATTCCTAACAGAGTTCTATAGAGTATATAAGCAAACCAAACTAAATCCTAGTCCAGTCAGTACATAATGAAAAAGCAATGATGAGTTCACGTGGTTTCTGCCTAAAATAGTCTACAGGGCGTATCGGTTGCATAAACCCGCTCTCAATAGTCCTACATTTACAGGCCGTCGCTTCCTGGTCTAAATGTTCCCAGCCTAACGTTGAACATAGAGAGTCAACTATTGCAAAACGTATCATATGCACATGTACACACTTCCAATTTAACGTACACACACATGGTAAATTTAGAAATAAAAGCATATGTTCAGGGATTAGTATATTTCATGAATTGTTTCAATGTTAACATATCTAAACTACTTCTATTTATTTCTCCCCCCGTGTCTCCTATTTTTGTGTTCATCAGACAACTTCATATCCCTAACTTTCATGGAGATCGTTACAATACGATAGAAACAGACCATATAAGACGAAGGGGTAATGGAGGGGGTTGGCTAAGGGGAAGTGACCAGTATGTTGCTATGCAAGCTAAGCAAGAGTTTGCTATTTGTTTGACATTAAATAGATTAAATCATAATGGTCTGAGTTATATCTTTGAATACTGCCCTCTTTTCCCTACTCGTCATCTTCTCTGGTTTCCATGATATCCATATGATAATCTAAGTGAGAAGTTCATCATTATGACGTCACTCAGTATTTAATGACGTCACTCGGTGTCCAATGACGTCACTCAGTGTTTAATGACGAATATAATACTACTTTGTCTCCCTATAAAGCTAATGTTTTTATTCATTTGATTATGTCCGTGCACCTAACAGTGACGAGTCTGTCTCCTATATTGACTTTAGTGCGTTCAATGCAGATGTGTGTTTACCTGCCAGGAATAGTTTATTGCGATATTTGTGAAGATATCTCATTCTAACATATATGTTTTGCTTCTCCTTTAACTTATTATATTTTCCTGCAGTACAATTTCAAAATCTCATAAAAATGATATTTCTCCTTCCTTTCAGCCCTGTGACGATCGGGGCGATCTAACAGGAGAAGAGGTAAGTTAAACATAGATGCATGTACCTGTTAATTAGTAACGGTAATTTAGTAACATGAAATGAGGTGTTAAATTACTGAGGAACAAAGAAATAAGACAAAAAGTATTATACCTTGTTTCTCATCAGGGAGGAAATATTCGTAACTGGCATATGAAGAACATGGAATATAAATAAGTCAGTTACAAGTTCATATCTCGTAATGATGATAATGAGTATTTCATTTAACTATGCTGATGTACAGATCATAGTTCCTTACTATTTAAAAAAGTATCAATAAGCGATTTTTTTAAATTTCTAATACTAAATTCTTTGTTCATTCATTTCCTTGCCGAAACAAATTTTCACAGGTTATTGACTGTAAATGGAACTGACCAATACAATCTTTACAGTCACCTTTATTGACACATAAGAAAAACATAATATATTAACATTATTAAATGTAAGATGTCGATCCAACAGTGTTATCGTAGTGTAACAATTTTCTCTACACATAAAGGAATAGCTATAGAAGGCTATACTTAAAATGCTCATACATATCTACTCCAGTATTCTTTAATAATATGACATCATTATAATCATTCTCTGTG
>JAIPMN010096225.1:2554-28604 GCA_020650975.1 Apostichopus californicus | reverse complement strand
ATATATATATATTTACATTAAGACAGACCTACTTAGTAATGCGATTGTTGCGTTCTGTTTTGAATATTAAAGCATCATGTTACACAAAATAAATATACCTATGTTTCAAATAAAGGTCTCGCGTTGAGCACAAAAACTAAATGTATATTTTCAGCAATTGTATTCCTATTTTCTGCAGAAACTCCTGCAAGACACGTGGTATCAAGGATATTAAAATTCTTGGTGATTAAATTATAAAGAATAGTGCATTAAGTAATTAAACTTGTTATAACTACAAATACTTACCATATGTAAAGTACTTGGCACTTAGTCTTCTTTCAGAATAGTAAGTTAGAGAACTACTTTGGCACGAGAGATTTCCACTTTTCCTTATCTTATGAAGGAAAACCGTTGTTCTTGTATCAAAGCTTTTTCCGTCCAGACCTGCTTTGGTTGTAGTGTAGCTATCTGTCCTCAATATGTCTTCACTATCCACCATAATGGATACGTTAACTGCGGGTCTGCTACCGGTCGCGTAACATGACACACGTACGGATTCATTAAAGGGGAGGTAAATCGCATCTCCATTACTATAGTAGGAATAAGAATTGACCCATATAGATACAGTTGGCGGAGCTTTGGGAAAAGGAAATGAGGAAAATGACGTTACATTATTGATTTACAGAAAGTAATAAGCTAGAGCCACAAATGATTGTTCTTTAAAGCTTTAATTTCAGAACTAAATTCTAGATATACAACAAACCTAATTAATGTGCCAAAATATGAAATGCGTATACTTATACGGAAAATAACATGGCTTTCTAAACCACTTTAAAAGAAAATAAATACATAACCTGATGACGGCCACATATGGCATGTATATGTCCCTAGCGTTACATAAATTAATACACGTTCAATAAATTCTAACATTTCCAAGAAAACGTCATTACGAACTAAAGTTCTGACCTGTGAGATAAAACAGAAATGTACAAATACAAACCTTCCACGTCTAAAAAGAACGTTGACATAGATAATTTGTCTTTAAAGCATTCGTACTTTCCAATATGATGTAACGATATCGGGTTGATGTATAGAGAGCTATTCTGTAGTAAAAACAGATTTGTTAAGAAATCATCACGAATCAAAAATCCTCCTATAAACAGCAGGTCTTCTTGATATTCCCATTGGATTTGGTTTTCGTCCTTACAACATTGAAGAAGGATAGAACTATTCACTGGAACTGAATAATTATGTATCTGTTCAGCAGAAAAACAGTACACACAGAACGAGTAAATTAATAAAGCGTTAAACTGCTTACAAGCTGCTGCCATTTGTTGGCTTTTACCCGTAAGTTGTAACACAAACAAGGTTGGCTTATACCAATGGAGAAAATTTTTACTGTAGGATTTAAGGCTATGTAGACCTATCATAGTTTCATTGGACAGACGAAACTACGGATGCCTTTATAATATCAGATTAAAGAAGTGAAACAATAGTTCACGACAACCCTTAGAAAGAAAGGATGATCAGGTAGAATACATTATGTTGAAACTCAGTCATTGTTTATATCGTTTACATATCAATGAAGAAAGTAAACGTTCATACCATTATCAAAATAACCTACTTTCCACACCCTATCGAGTTTAACGGAACGGTACAGCTCTACGAGAAAATTATCAGTATAAGGCATGTTAGGTGATAACAACTCAAAGTCGTTTGTACAATATAGTTTAATATCAAAGTTGTGTTTCTTCTTTACCATATTAAAATTTAGATCATTCGTTCAGTCAAATTTGCCGGTTCATCGTCATGGTCTTCCGTTGTGTGGTGGCGGTATTAGCAGCAGCGGTATTTCACAGGGGCTTTACTGGTGAGTTAACGGTGATTAAGAAATTATTCTTGTAATAAATGTTTTGCAAATATATTGACAAACCTTACTGTGCCATAACCAATTTGTTTGTAGTTGAGCGGGGCCGCAATTCAGTAAGATGGTTCAATTGAAAGAAGACAACCGCATAATGACATGTCTTACATTTACAGAAATTCCAATTGCAGTCCCAGAATGTTCTTTGATACAATACCTTGATATTGGAAGGTCTGGACTCATCCAGTGCTCCTTTAACGAAAGTTTTTCGGTAGTAACTTGGTATAATGTGAACGAAAGGAGGCCCATTCTGCTTTACCATGGTGGTGTAAAAAGTGGAGAAGGCTACACTTCAGGAGAATTTGACATTTATGCCAATGGATCATTGGTTATTGAAACTGTTGCCGTAGAACACGAAGCAGTTTACACCGTGACGAGGGCTATGTCCAGTGCAGTCTCAGTCGTGTCCTATGACATTAGTGTATACACCACAGGTAAGTGCCTTAAATCAATTGTGGTTTCCGACTGAGCATAGAATTTTTTCTCGCAATTGTACCGTTTATTTAGTTTGATCATTAATATAGGATGAGAACAAACAGTAACTTCACCATTATCAGCTTATACAATGAGAACGGTTTATTTCAATACCTACAGTTAGACCTTTCCATGTGGAAGTTTCGTCAATTACTAGTCCAGAATTCTGAATGGGCTAGTTACGACCCTTGTGTTAATCCTAGAAGCTATTTACTATCTGTTACTATCTGTTACCAAACATGTAAAAACGCATTCCATGCGGAAAGTAACTAACGATGGCTGAGTTATATCATACACAAGTGAAACGATAAAAACAGAACACTAAACTCAAAGTGAAAGAAACTTGTAAATAATGGCTGTAAGAGTAGTTGTCGACAGTAATCGTTGTGTATTTATTTTGCCAGTGAGCAGTTATATGACTCATTTGTGACTGTCCGATAACCAGCAGGAATGGTTTCGATGCTCACATCTTACAGGGCAGACAGTGCTTAAAATGCATAGAAAAACAATTAATTTGTTGGCAAATACTAAAGAATTTTAGAACAAAAGCAATGCTGTGGATCCCGTTTAGTCGAAAGAAACAGTAATTACAGAAATTTGATGTCAAAGTCAGAAGATTCTCACTAACCAGAAACGTGATGCGTAATGCTCACGAACGTACAGATCAACCTGTGACGTATTTGTGTGGAGTGTACCGCGAACGCAAAACAATGACGAGAGACTTTCTACGTACTTCTCATAAGAAAATTAACCTTTTATTAACTTCACTCTTCCAATAAACATGCAGCTACAAGAGAAAGAAATGCCTGTTAGAATTGTTCGCACGTTGTTTAACTTCTTCTGGGCAGCAATTCTTCAATTAAAAGTAAATTATGGTTATGAAAACTGCCTCAACGTTTAGTCATATTTGCTCAGATTTGTTGCTAGTATAGAACACTATACATTTTGTGCCGTTTGATATCAAGATCTTGCAGCAATTGAAATGCCTACCACTTGAAATATGTAGACATCTCGGATATTTCTTTATTTGTTGTTGGAATTAATCGTGTTTTCATTTAGTTTCCAGTCAGTGAATGCAATGTTAATCGAATCTACGCAATAAAAAGCGTTGAGTATGTCTCAGTCTCGTTGCCATAAAGTAAGGCCTTCAGAAAGCCAAAACTTCATTAAAGCAAATACACAGGCAAAGGGAACACCAAAGTTAAATAAATCACCCAATAGATTCCATATTTCATATTCTACTTTAAAAAATTAAAAACTGTGAAATATTTTATTGTCCAAATATAATATATATAGGCATACAATACATATCGTCAGTACGTGTTAGAGTGCATCACTAACTTAGCTCCGTAGTGTCATGTCGTTGGTTCTGCTACAGAGAACTAAAAGTCACACAAGACATATTGTGTAACAGTCTACAACCTCTCGTTTGTAACATGATCTTTCTTTTACTGAACCTTTAGGGTAAATCACGGCTGAAGATAAACAATCGAGTATGCACATTAGAATCACGAGGCAATTGTGGCTTAGGAGTTTAAGCATATATTAAAATTAGGGACCCTACCTTCATATTTTACCTCTGCAAAGACTTTACTGCATGTACGTGTTTGTGTTGATCATTACAGTATGACAGAGTGCCATATCGGCGTAGTGTTAGTGCTGACGTGAATAGCTCTCCTCAAACGATTCCGCACATTTACGTCAGTGGGTGACCTGTTGTCACGTGAGCGCTTAGGCATTTTTGCGAAAAGAGCAAATTCCTTGTGCAAAGGGTATAAGGTGTGATCATGTTTTACAGAGTCCCATAAGAAGATAACACATTGTGTCATACATCAATGGACAGGTACACACGTAAAGATTCAGTGTAACATATATTTTAAAGGATTACAGGATATCGAAAAAATCACCAGCTATGCAGTTTAAGTGATTTTAATAAAATGCTAGCCTCTTTATTGAAAGGGTCACTCAACAAACGCATCAACAGTCATACAATAATAGTAACACGTGTAGCTTTGTTTCAAATATGTATGTTACACTACGTCTATGTATTTCAGACGAAATAAACCACTAATTTTCAGTATAGTATTAACAAATTTAGTCAAACTAGAGATTTGTTTTGCACATTCTCGCAGTGGCTTCAGCACGTTTAGTGAGTCAATATGTTATTGGCATGTTGTTAGATTTCTCTTTGAACTTTGATTCTTTGCACGAACAAGACAATGTATTAATTAAAATAGCAATGACAATTCTTTCTTCTGCCTGTAGTTACACCAGCAACGACCATTCCTGTCATTGACCAGTGTTCATACACATTCGGTAACGTTTGCATGAAGTCGACTTTAAACCAGATTGAAGTCACTTGCGCTATCATAGGCAGTCGTCCCGCGATCTATTTGATCTGGAAAAGACGGACACATGAAAGGGATTTCATCCTACCCTCAAATTACATGAATTTTACTAACAATAATGTAACTTATACGTCACGTGCTAAAACCAAGTTCTTTCTTGAGGAATCATCCTTTCTTAACCTCTTGGTCTGTCAGGCTTCTAGTGTTCCTTTGAATTTGATGGAAGAAGAAAACATGATTCTGATTGAACGTCAAATTGATTACACTATATTGACTCCTGATAAAACCTATGTAAAAATGTATTCACGAATGGATTTATCATGTATCGACCGTGTCTTTAACATAATAACGTGGAAGAAATCACATGATAGAGAAGCTGATGTTGAAACCTTGTTTGTTAGTTTATTCCACCAAAGTAATCTAACACGATTGACCCACAAGGAGTACAAACTTGAAATTGACGGCAGCCTTTCTTTAGAGAACACGTTGATAAAACATGAAGGACTTTATGCGTGCATCCATGACAACGGTGTCAGAGGAAGGATCATGTTGCACAATGTGTCAGTTACCGGTATGATTTCTATACTATTTTATCGTTTAAGGATTTTCGAATGTTTTTCAAGCGTCATAATTAACATGGTAGTTGCATGTCTGTTCATAACATGAACATTATCCAAATCACCAAGTAAAAAATCAGTGTACCCGTGCTCCTGATTCATAAAAACTACATTTACGTACGAACTATTCGTGCTCTTGTTGCCTTCTTCAAAGCGTTCTGTACCATATACAACCCTAATTATCATGATCATTTTTTTTTGGGTGTTCCAATGAGCTATTCTTCAAGTCAATGACTGTCAAACTCCAACCTACACAATGTGAAACCAGCGTAAATCTTGCGTTTAACAGTTTGTTAAATTACGAAGTTGCCCAACTCACTGTAGTCGTAAATACACTATGGCACTTCCAAGAGTATAGAATTACATACTCATTTTATATGAATTCTACTCGTAGCTTTGACACCATATTATTAGTTCGTCAAGAAGCCCTTGTTTCATAAAACATATGTTTAACAGCATACTCGTGGTGTTTGACTGCATCAGATCACGTAAAATGATTTTGAGTCCTTCATGTTTGAGCCTCTTAACTATTAGTAATGAAATTAGAGAATTAACCAGTATACTCTTAACATACCTATCTACTATTATGTTACTACTGTTCGATATTAGGATAATGTTTGGTGTTATTGGTATATCATTTCAGTGGATCCAATGCCAGCTTTCCCAGTGGTAGACGGTTGTAATAACCAACAGTACTGTGTGCTGGAAAAGGAACCTCGAGACGTCTTAATATGTTTGGTACTAGGAATAAGACCAGAGGTGACACTTGAATGGAGAGCATTTCGGCAGGAAACCCCTATTGTGTTTACAAAGCATGAATTGAAAGTGACACAGAAGGGTGACGTATATGACGTATCTCTCACAGTTAATTTTGACATCACTCTAACAGCACAAGATAAAATTACTGTAGAGTGTCACGCTGTAGGAGAGAATTCTGAACTATTCAGTCTTTCTACCAAAGTGGATCTTCTCTTTCACAATGGCAAGTATGGTTTGTTGAAGTAACAAATACTGACAGTGTTATTATAATAAATATCCGAAAATGTTCATCCATTGTGAACAACTGTTTTATCCCTATTTCTTGTAAAAATCTGGTTAATCCCGCAGTGCTTCTCGAGGAACGGGATTCAAACATTTTAGCAATAGCCATTACTGTGGGAGCTTTGCTAACGATAATTGTGATCATATCGGTCGTATTGACGTTCACGTGCAGAAAGAGAAGAGGTAAGGATTGCTTTTAATGCAAAATATGTCTACATGTTTAATAATACACTGTTTGTGTGTAAAACAGTACCCTTCATAGAAAACAATCCGCATAACAGACTGGGAGATCGACGCCTTTTCAAAAATATATACATGAAAAGTCATTTGAATCACTAGTCTTAAATGATTTTGGCCTTCCATAATTTGAACGGAGTACGTTGGGAAAAAATAGTCAGAGAGGTCAGCCATCATCAGGAAGTAGTCCACAGAATTCAGTTTCATTATTTAATACAGACAAATATAATCCAAGTGTTTCATCAGTAGCATACTCGAGTGCAAATAAAAAGAGCGGTTTAGGCTTATTTATTTAATATTTTTAATTTTGGCTTAATATGTTGATCTGTAGCTATTGAAACAGTAAGAGTAAAAATCAAATCAAAATATACCGTAGACGAAAGTCAATAATTTTGTTTTCATTTCAGCGAGGAAAAGGAAACAAATAGAAATTGTGATCAGTGAAGAGGTAATGTACGATGGCATAATGTAAATTTATAACTGGTCACATAAGGAAATATATATATGTTTCAATAACAATGAGTTAATCGACTTTGACAGTATCTGTAAGTAAAGTTTGAGCTGTGTTTTTAACCAAAGTAATGACGATTGGGTATTACCAAAATACAATTTTTCCACGCGAGTGTCCAATCTCCTTGGGGATTCACAAGCAAGTTTGAACCAATATAGACAAGTCAGACATGTTTATTTATTGTCCACTCTCTTGTACAATGCTGAGTTTTCTCTTTTTAATTCATATGACTTTTTTTATACTAATGTGACACACAGTTGACTTTAAAACACCCTGTCTTGTTCAATGATTTGGACCAGGATTAGTTAGATACTGATCGTGCGAAACTGTGTCTGTACTTATCTATTATACACCATATGTAAACCCACCGACTACACTTGAGTAGACATTCTAATGATATAAAACCTAATAAATATCGGATACAGGTTGTCCTCTGTCTATGACTCATACAATCTAACAGGTATTGCTAAATTTATTTACTTTAGCATAACTTTTGATGCAAGCTAATTGTTAGTAACGGTCCCGTACGTAAGGTAATGCCTTACATTAGACGACTCATTCAAATTCTGAGCCAAGCCCTATATTTTTCAGCCCTTTAGAGCATCTCGAAAATTGAGTTGTTTAACATCCTGTCTTAGCCACAATACGGGAAAGATAAGATATTAAAAATTAAAAATTATAGTCTGAAGGTAATATATAAATGTAACTTTTTTATTTGATTACAAATGTATTACTAACTATTTGATTTTTATCTTCACAGACCATTCCAATGATGGAATTGGATACATGTAAGTTTGCTGAAATGGGGTCCGTTAAATATATATCTATGTCTCAAATTGGCCAAAGTGCATTGTATAAATCTTCTCGCTGCTTCCCGTAATGCTATAGGAATAATAATAATACTGTGAAGTATAAATCATTCTCGGTATTCGTAGAACGTTAGTTAAAAAAATGTATTTAATATTCAAATGTTTCATCTAATAAATACCAGTTTTTTCCTCATACAACGTACCCAGATATAACTTTTACGGAATAGTGAATATTATGACACTTGCATACAATATACCTTTTATGAAACATCGATCAATCTCTGGTTCTTGTATAAATATCCACGAAAGTAACAAATTTAAGTTCAAATTAACGTACATGAGAAACGTGTATTACAACTTTATAACAGTGTATTTGCTAATAAATCCTAATTACTTCTGATACAGGTTACTCTGAGAAAGCTGAGAGATTCATCAAGCAGTTAAAATCAAAGTATGAACTGTTTTATGATTCTGTTCAACCAATCCCCTACATTAAAGACAGAATGTATTGCGTAGACAAGATATTTGTTGAGGGCGGTATTGAAATTATGACAGGCATATCTGAAAGAGATGCACAATGGGATAAATTGTCATCCTATCAAGAAATAGTCAAAGAAAGCTGTTTAAAATCAAAACGACAGATTCTTGAAGGTGAACCTGGCTACGGCAAGTCAACGTTGACTTTGCAGTTACTTTATGACTGGTGCAAATCTCTCGCTAAGTCCCCATTACGTGGAGTAGACGTAATAATATGTTTACGTTTACGGCAACTTGGTGGAGTTACATCGATTTTCAGTGCGATTAGACAATTCATTCTACCGAGGGACTCAGATATCAGTGAGGAAGATATAAAAGAAATATTACATCAAATGAAATCAGTTTTGGTTTTACTTGATGGCTTCGATGAGTATCCCGATCAAGAAAATACAGAAACAGACATTTATCACATCATGAAGAAAAACATGTTTCAGGAATTTAACGTCATTTTAACAACAAGACCCTCTTGTGTACCACAAGAAATTGCACCTCACTCCGACCGTGTTCGGCTTACAGGGTTCGGTGAAGAGGCGCGCAGAAAGTATGTTGAAAAGGCGGTTATTGGAAAAGGTGGAAAAGCCGTTGATAAAATTATGAGAAAATTGCAGAAAAACCCTGTTCTTGATGACCTCTGTCAAGTCCCACTCTTCTTCGTCATGTTTGCGCACATGACGTACGAAAAAGAACATCTGGTGACATTAAATTCCGTAACTAGTTTTTTTCGTTTCATGATAGCTTCCTTTCACAGTCACCTGAGAAATAAAATGAAAGACGACAACGTCGAAAAGTTCCAGTTAATGGAACATGAACACAAAGATCTGGATAAAATCGCTTTTGAAGCTTTGAGTGGAAAGAACCAGAAAATTGTTTGGGATCGTGAGCAGCTTCGCAATCAGCTAGGACATAAATTTTACGATCAATATATTCGTATCGGAATATTAATGGAAGAAGAAATTCTAAATATTCCAGATGCATTGTACCCACAAAGCCATATTCAGTACAAAACAGAGGTTCGTTTTTATCACAAACTATTTTGTGAGTGGTACGCTGCCCATTACGTTGCTGAACAATTAGCAGGTGAACATATTGATTCTATCCACAATTTTCTGCAGAGTTTAGATCCTTTTGACCTACAATATGTGTACAGATTTGCGTGCGGACTTGACAAAATTGCAGCAAGAAAAATTATCCAATACTTGCAGAATGAGATTGAGGGTAAAAAATTCGCAATTTTGTGCATGCTAGAACAGGAAGACAAAACTGACAAATTTATAAAAACAGTGTCTGATCTAGTTTCGTCTAGCGTGACGACCATTAATATGGACGAGAGCAAACTACTGCAGAGATCGACTCTTCAAATACTGGATGTTGCATCTAAAAAGCAGGTAATTTAGTTACGATTCGTCATTTTGTATTTAATATGAAGACGCCAATGAATATTGTAGACCCTTAACTATAAGTAACGAACATCACATCAAGTTAATGCAACTTCAACAACACTTGGAAGCATTTTAACAGTAGACGATTGGATTATTAGCAACTAACATGTCTGCATTATTGAATACACAGCATGTCAAGTACAATGATAAGTACCTTACAGTCCACGTTTTTACATTGGCAAGAGTAACATCACCAAAACCAGAGTGGTTGTAGAACTACTGTACTGAATGTAAATGCATTTATTTAAAGAACATTGATTAAAATATGTACTCTGTGTAGAACTCCCACAAGCACGATCTTTTTTACTGAGGAAACATCACTTTGTACATGTAAAGTAAAGTGATACTCCAAGGCAGTTATTTGATATCACATTCACTCAATATTATGTTCGTTATTTTTCATTTTTTAGGTTTTATTATGAACGCTGTGTCCTGAATCAGTATGAAAATAAACGTATTTGCGAAACAATCCAAGTGACGACAATATTATATACCTGATTGAAACAATATAAACTTGTACTTAATTATGTATCAGCTGAATAATATAATTGGAATAGTAGTATTTATTTAAGTCTCTGTCATCACTTCCCTGTATGTATGAATAACTAATTCCATGCAAACATTTTCGTTTAGATTCCAATTTCCTGTTTAGTACTGGATAAGAGCCTTTCCGAAGCCAGTGACGAAGGTATTAGTCTAGAATCTGGGTTTCATATTCCAGTTCTGTCGACAATTAAGAAGATAGAAATCAGATCAGAAAAGGGAACAGAATTAACGAATGCCCAAATGCTAGGAGTAGTTAGTTATGCACAACAATGTCATAAGCTAACAAATTTGATGTAAGTACCAATTTTTACATTTTGATCTCAAATCATTCGGTTAAGTGGAAATGTAAACTTGTAATAACAATTTTGAAATATAATAACTCATATTTGTTGCTTATCTCACTAAATGTTACATAACTAGAATGTAACGTACGTGTGAATCAATACGTCAATAGAATCATCATACTCCGAGTTATTTCGACAATATGTTAAACTAGTCTTGCATAAACGAAATACAAGTTAAGTGAACTATACACTAGCTCGTGTCGCCTAATTATATGTTAATGACCTCCTCTTTTGCCCTCAGATTCATTGACTGTCTGCTGCCACTCTCATTTTCTATCGAGTTTTTATCTTCTTTCCTGAAATCTAAACATCCTCAAGGTATGATCGGAATAATTTTAAAAAAAACAGAGTTAATTTTAGAGTATTATTAATTAACATAATAAAGGAAAGCGGAAGTATCCGATTAAAAAAAATCAACCAGTGTAGCTGCTTATTGTTTGTAATTGAAGCAAGTATAACTAGCATGATATGATAATTGACTTATTAAGGAATTAATTACTCAACATTATATGCTCATGCAAAAACAAATGTTTCCATTTCGTTCTTAACCAAAATTTGCAAATAATAAAAAATGATAATAGAAGTAGACATTTACATTGCATCTGTTATTTGAAATAGTTTTTAGCTATTCTAGATAAGTTAACCAGATTTTTCTATTCTTTTGCGAAGTTGCTAATAAAATGTTCAGCATTCTTAACATCTAAGCACTCTACTCTTAATCAAAATTTGCAAATAAAAAAATGATAATAGAAGTAGACGTTTCCTTTGAATTTTTTATTTGAAACAGTTTGTAGCTATTTACATTAAGTTAACTAGATTTTTCTTTTCGTTTTCGAAGTTGCTAATAAAATCTTTAGCATTCTAAAACATCTAAACATACCACAATTATAACGGAAATGATGGGAATATTTTATGCAGTGATACGGTTTTCGTCTTTTCCAGTCATGTGGCAACCATCGAAGCATGCATTTAGTTTAGACATCTCAAAAGGCACATGGAAGCTCCGCAACTCTCAAGAATCATTGGTACTTACCGTAAGTTACTGCGGCAGATTATTGAATATCTAACTTATATATTTCTAATACAGAAATATTGGCTTTGCGCTCCTACATGATATGCTTATATATCAAGTGCAACCAGGATAAATGTGTGCTTTTTAAAGTTCAAATGTTACACTTTCATAGCTAAATAAGAATGGAAATTACGATAAACATAACGTATAACCCCCCACTCAATCATTAAGAACAATTTATTTTTTCCTGGATTAGCAAAAACAAATACAAAGTGGGTAAACAAGCTTGTTATAGTTCCCTTGGCTTCTAACGTAAGGTGAAAGTTGTCTATTCTTAACGTTATCTATTTGGTGATTGACATAAATCAATACCTTCCTTGGATAAATAATTAACTTATTTCGATGTGATATCATGAGGTTGAACAATTTGACCTGATTAATTGTGTTACACACATTGACTTTGACTACAATGTTATAAATGTTTTATTCCCATCTGTTAAAATCCCCAAAGAAACTTGGACTTTTCAACTGGGTTGAAATCAGAATTACGGATTTCATTTACAGCGTTAAGAGAAGTCACGCACAAACACCATGAAGCTATATGCAATGCCAGCTGGAAATGAAAGCCCTCAGCATTCGCTTAACTCATTTTTAGTATAGTATTTTCATATATTATAGTATGTTGTATTATCATGTACAAGCCCTATAACACTACATGAATTTTGTTTAAAGTGTTTTAAGCAGATACAAGTTTGGTGCTAAGCCTGGTTGCTAAGCTGCTAGTCATGTTGTTGTTATGACCATGTTACTCATTATATATCAAGTTCTAGTTTAGCAGTTCTATACATATGTTTACATAATATTTGATTTGTGATAAATTCAAGTGATGCCAAGTGCAGTACCGTAGCCAGCGGAGGGGAAGGGGAAGCTGCCCTCGTGAGAATTCCACTTCCTAAATGAAAGTCGGACTACGATAATGTGAACGCCTGGACATTATGCTCTGCTTCAACTAGTTTAAGTTCAATTACCAATTTCTTCACGATTTTTAGGCACGCATTGTAGGAATTGCATTCAAAACGAACACAAGATGTAATTTTAATCGCTCATCAAGTATTGTACGATCGCGGATAAAATGACCGTTTTTTCACCAGTTTTTTTTTAAACAATAAACGTAGATAACTCTCCAGACTTAATCTGCATGAACTAATGTAAATATACGATTCATCAATATAATTATTACATTTATATACTTTATATCTACTATCAGTTACCCATTAGTGCTCCTTAAATGTACTTATGATACCATGTGTGTGCATCTTGTAGACATTTCTATAACTAAATCATTTGATTCTTCTGTACACATTTTAAGTATGTTTCAGTATTGGGTTTAAGTTTCAATTTGATTAATCATAATAAGGGCCCTAAGTTACACCCGGGTGTACATTAGATAAGTCTTTTGTTAAATTAAGTCTTATCACTTGTCAGTTGTGACTTTTGTTAAAATATATTGGTCACTGACATATCAATTCAGAAATTCAGAGAGTTTGTTCTCTGGACCCCACCAGATAAAGGATTTCCGCCAAGTCGCTCGTGCTCGCGGACTCCTGTTTTATTCATACTCATTCATATATACCCCCCCCCCCCCCACCGACGTTACCATTCAGATTGACGTACCTTGGTACATATGTATCCAAACAACGTTGGGCACAGTTTTGCCCAAAACAAATAAAATCAGTTAAATAAATTCAATTGCCAAACAGTGATACGTTGGTCACATTTTTTTCTAAATTTAACTTGCTTTTGTTAAAACGTTACACATCATTGGTATCTGTTTAGAGAGCTTCTGCATGAGGAAAGTTGTCCTGTATATTACACAGACAATTTATTACACAAGGGTTGGAAGCATTGAATAACATGTATTGTTTAAGGTGAATTTCACATACAATGTTTGATTTTGTAACCAGTGGTATGGTAACGCGGTTTGAGATGGTGATGCCCCCACATGCGAAAAGTAATTGTAAGAAAAATCCTTTTATAAAACCAATAGTTCTAGCTACGTTCCCGTCTACGACCCTCTTTAGCCTGTTATGATGATTGCAAGCTGTTGTCGTGATAAACGCTACATAAGCAAGAGCATCATACTTTTTGAACTGACGATCGGATAGATAAATTCCGCATTAAAAACATTAATCTGCACATATCATCCTGTGATTTGTTTTACATTTGTATTCCTAGGTTCAGGATGAATCGAGTCTACCCCGGTTGTGTTCCAAGTTAATTACTATACAGCCTTCTGATAGTAGACAAGTCCAGAGCTCTACGATAGTACTCCTAGAAGTTGCATCAAGCCTCAATGTAAGAGACTTCTACATTATCACAAGGATGTAGAATCATGTAGGTCCATCACATCAGTCATGGATCTACGTATTTTCTGAATTCCGGTTTCCTGTTACCAATCGTATGTTTGCTTTTACTGCTACTCTTATCATGATCATTTTATTTGATATGTTTGTTAGTTTCATGAAATCTACGGCTTTGAGAAACTCAGTATAGAGATAACATGTATACTTTAATAAATAGGTCAGGCAGGAAAGAACCTCATAGAAGACAAAAATATAAATGTATTTCGGAAGCAATAAACTAGCAGATACAGTCGTAATGTTCGCGAATGTGACCACGTGGTCATTTTATGATGTGTCTAATGCAGTATTAAGATTACTGTCGAAGGAACATATACCTACCAAAAGAATAATGAATTTACTCTCATAAAGTGTTAGAGTAGTCCATAATTAGCATCATCAGGTGACGGCACACCATGTGTAATTAACTAGTTATCTCTAGGGTTAGTTTTAATTATTTCAATATTGCAGTAAAATGCAACGCAAGAACGGGTAGTGGAACGTTCTGTATTATCTCATAATCCTCCCCTCATTAATGTCTAGAATTTCACCGGTTGATTTTCTTATTCATACCAATGGACATAATCTGTGGTATTCATAATTGTAGTAGGTTACCATGCATTGTAAGTACAACCTGGGAAACTGTGTTTCTACTTTGGACCGTTCATATTACAAAATATGTCTGATAAAACCTACAGAAAATCCGTCACTTCACAAACAAGCTTTAAAACATACCGTAATGTACTTGTGTCATCTTATATTACGTCATCGTAAACATGAATTGGGGCGAAGTTAGCTTAGAGCTGAAAAGTATAGTAGTAACTGTCAACATGTAGAGTGACCATTTCCTACTTGATAAAAACATCATAGCATTTGTAGGCTTGCGACAGTATCGCCAGTCACTCGGAGTGAAACACACGAGAGGTGGGTTTAGCTAATGAAGTGTAATTTTGGAAATAAAAATGTATTCCTTTATTTACCGTTACTATATTTACTCCAGACAGATTGCTCATACGGCCTGCTAACATAACATGACACATGAGAAGGAATAGTTCCTCATATAAATACACCGAATATGGAAACCACAAACAAATACACAAAGATGTTCATCAACAAACTGAATTCGTTGTGATACCAACGATATAGTCTAATATATAGATCCTCGTTATTAAGTAAGCCCCTTCATCACTATGGCTTGTCGTGACATCAATAGGTAGTGCGCCATCTATTTACCAAACAGTGAATCAATGTAAATTGCTTAACTTCGACTATTTACTAAATATACTTTAACGTATACGTCAACATTTCGGTAATTAAATTCTACTCTAAGTAATTTTACTTTAAATGTGATAGAAGATAAACATTACTTAATGATTATTTCCTATTGAGAGATGGATTGCTGGAAACGAATTTCAGTAGTAAAAATAATTTCAACTATTTAAGAAACTTCTTTTCATCCTTACACAAACACCTGTTTTTTTAGAGTTTTAACAATCCTACCGTCTACAGTGATCAATGTACGTACACTTGTGTTGTCATTGTAACATTCAGCTCTTGTGTAGGTCGTTGTGCTTTGTGACTTACAGAGTGATTTACTGCTTATTAGGGAATACTGCATTGAAGGTTACAGTCATAATAATACCTGCCTACGTATGTTACGCATACTGTATACATATAGTGTTTCAGTTGGAAAGAAATTATTCAAAACTGTTATATTTTGTCTGTTTAACACCGGAACTGAGTTGGAATAGTTTCCTCGCTGCACGTACGTATGACATCTTACTTCAACATGTTGACATACCAAATAACGGATTAAATGCGTTATTGATTTGTGTCAAGCTCATAAAATGAAGAAACTTAAATTTATTATTGTTATCCACAAACCATGAACGTTGTTGTTATCGCTTAGGCATTTTTAATTAACTAAAACACAGTTATAGCTAGTAGCATTGTGGGGGGGGGGGAGGGGGTTACAGGGAGGGCACAACACTTAATTAGGGGGCACAATGTGTTTTTTTTTGTGCATGCTCTCCTGGGGAAGGGGAGAAATTTTTGATTAAGTAAGGATCCTTAGATAAAATCTGGTGCTATATTTTGGAACTTGAAGTAATTTTTCGTTCAATTATGTTCGGGTTTATGATATTTACGATATTTATGTTTTTAATTGAGGCGGATAAAAAAGGGGAAACAATGGAATTAACCCTTTTGCTGTGATGTTTTTAAATAAGAGTGTTGACATTTAAATTGAAATTCATGCAGGCTAGTAGTGAAGTTTAACATCTAGCGATTTACGCCGGGGCCTCTGTGAACTTGTTAGTAAGAAAAACTGGTTATTGCGATGGTCGGTCGAAAGAAGAAGTTTTACTGAAAAACATGATCCATATCGTCCTTGGAAAAAGTGACGACAAGTGACGACAATTTTATATACCTGATTGAAACAATTTAAATTTGTATTTAATTATGTATTGGCTGAATAATATAATTGGAATAGTAGTATTTATTTAAACCTCTTTTATCATTTCCCTGTATGTATAAAAATTAATTCCATGCAAACATTTTCGTTTAGGTTCCAATCTCCTGTTTATTACTGGATAAGAGCTTTTCCGAAGCCAGTGACGAAGGTATTAGTCTAGAATCTGGGTTTCATATTCCAGTTCTGTCGACCATTAAGAAGATAGAAATCAGATCAGAAAAGGGAACAGAATTAACGAATGAACAAATGCTAGGAGTAGTTAGTTATGGACAACGATGTCATAAGCTAACACATTTGATGTAAGTACCAATGTTATACGTTAAGACATTTTGATCTTAAATCATTCGGTTAAGTGGTAATGTAAACTTTTAATAACAATTTCGAAACATAATAACTCATATTATGTTCTTATCTCAATACATGTTACATACATGGAAAGAAATCAATATGACAACAGAATCATCATACTCCGAGTTATTTCGACAATATAGTAAACTAGTCTTGCATAAACGAAATACAAGTTAAATGAGCTATACACTAGCTCGTGTCGCCTAATTATAGTTTAATGACTTCCTCCTTTGCCCTCAGATTCATTGACTGTCTGCTGCCAATCTCATTTTCTATGGAATCTTTATCTTCTTTCCTGAAATCAAAACATCCTCAAGGTATGATCGGACTCATTAAAAAATACAGAACAGTTAATTTCAGAGTACTACTAATTAAAACATAAAGGAAAGCGGAAGTATCAAATTTAAAAACAAAAACTCTGCCAGTGCAGCTGCTTAATGTCGGTAAATAAAGCAACTTTAACTGGCATAATATGATATTTGACTTATAAAGGAAGTAATTACTCAACATTGTATGCTCATGAAAAAACAGTTGTTTCAATTTCATTTTTAATCAAACTTTGCAAATAAAAATAATAAAAATGATGATAGAAATAGACAATTAGTTTGAATTTGTTTTTGAAATAGTTTTTAGCTATTTAGATAAGCTAACCAGATTTTTCTTTTCTTTTGCGAAGTTGCTAATAAAAAATATTAAGCATTGTAAACATCTAAGCACTCCATTCTTAATCAAATTGGCAAATAAAAGAAATGTTAATAGAAGTAAACATTTACTTTGAATTTGTTATTTGAAATAGTTTTTAGCTATTCAGATAAGTTAACTACATTTGTTTTTCTTTTGCGAAGTTGGTTAGAAAATCTTGAGCATTCCAAAACATATAAACATTCCATAATTATAACGGAAGTGATGGGAATATTTTATGCAGTGATACGGTTTTCGTCTTTTCCAGTCATGTGGCAACCATCGAAGCATGCATTTAGTTTAGACATCTCAAAAGGCACATGGAAGCTCCGCAACTCTCAGGAATCATTGGTACTTACCGTAAGTTACTGCGGCAGAATATGTAATATCTAACTTAATTATTTCTGATACAGAAATATTGGCTTTGAGCTTTTACATGATATGTTTACATATCAAGTGCAACGAGGATAAATTTGTGCTTTTTAAAGTTTGGATGTTACATTTTCATAGCTAAATAAGAATGAAATATACGATAAAAATAACGTATCACCCCCACCTAATAATTAAGAACAAATTGTTTTCTCCTGGATTACCAAAAACAAATACAAAGTGGGTAAACAAGTTTGTTATAGTTCTCTTGGCTTCTAACGTATAAGGTGAGAGTTTTCTATTCTTAACGTTATTTATTTGGTGATTGAAATAAATCAATACCTTCCTTGGATGAAGAATTAATTAATTTCGATGTTATATCATGAGGTTGAACAATTTGACCTGATTAATTATGTTACACACATTGACTTTGACTTTGACTACAATGATTTGTGAATCTCATAAAGGGAGCTCAAACATTGTTGTATGAGTATAGTTGTTATTAATGTTTTATTCTCATACGCGCAACTCCTAAAGAAAGATAGAACTTTTCAACTAGGTTGAAATCAGAATTACGGATTTCATTTATAGCGTACGGATAAGGCGCGCCCATACACCCTGTTCAGCAGTTATAAACATATCATATGTTCACAAAATAGTTTGATTGTGATAAATTCAATTGATGCCAAGTGTAGTACCGTAGCCAGCGGAGGTGAGGGAGAAGCTGCCTCGTAAGATTTCCACTTCCTAAAAGAAAGTAGGCCTACAGTTATGTGAACGCCTGCACAGTATGTTCTGTTTCAATTAGTTTTAGCAAAATTACTATATAGTTTCTACTGATTTCATTAGTCAGTATTGTTCAATCTCACTATTTTAGGCACGCATTGTAGGAATTGCGTTCAAAACGAACACAAGATATAATTTTAACCGCCCATCAAGTATTGTACAATCGCGGATAAATTGACAATATTTTCACCAGTTTTTTTAATAACAATAAACGTAGAGAACTCTTTTTGACTTAACCTGCATAAACTAATGTGAAAATACGTTTCATAAATATATTTATTACGTTTATATACTTTATATCTCCTATCAGTTACCTATTAGTGCTCCTTAAATGTACTAATGATACCATGTGTGTGCATCTTGTAGACATTTCTATAACTAAATTAGTTGATTATTGTGTACACATTTTAAGTATGTTTCAGTATTGGGTTTTAGTTTCAATTTGATTAATCATGATAATGGCCCTAAGTTACACTCGGATGTACATTAGATAAGTCTTTCTTAAATTAAGTCTAATCACTTGTCAGTTGTGACTTTTGTTAAAATATATTGGTCACAGACATATCAATTCAGGAATTCAGGACCACCAGATAAAGGATTTGCGCCAAATATGTTTCAATATATGTTCATTCATATATAACCCCTTCACCCACCCCCCCCCCCACCCGAATTTTCAGTTCAGATTGACGTTCCTTGGTACTTATGTATCCAAAAAAAGTTGGTCGAAGTTTTGCCCCCAAAAAATAAAACCACGACAGTTAAATAAATTCAATTGCCAAACAGAGATACGTTGGTCACATTTTTTTCTAAATAACATTTTCTTTTGTTAATACTTTACACATCGTTGGTAACTGTTTAGAGTGTATCTCAATAAGAAACGTTGTCTTGTATATTTCACAAACACTGAATAACATGTATTGTTTAAGGTGAATTTCACATAACATTTTTGATTTTGTAACCAGTGGTATGGTAACGCGGTTAGAGATGGTGATGCTCCCACATGCGAAAAGTAATTGTAAGAAAAATCCTTTTATAAAACCTATAAGTCTAGCTACGTTCCCGTCTACGACCCTCTTTAGCCTGTTATGATGATTGCAAGCCGTTGTTGTGATAAACGCTTCATAAGCAAGAGCATCATACTTTTTGAACTGACGGTCGGATAGATAAATTCCGCATTATAAACATTAATCTGCACATATCATCCTGTGTTTTGTTTTACACTTGTATTCCTAGGTTCAGGATCAATCAAGTCTACCCCGGTTGTGTTCCAAGTCAATTTGGCTAAGGCGTATTGATAGTAGACAAGTCCAGAGCTCTACGATAGTACTCCTAGAAGTTGCAACAAGCCTCAATGTAAGAGAATTATACTTTATCACATGGATGTAGAATCATGTAGGTCCATCCCACCAGTCATGGATCTACGTATTTTCTGTATTTCCGATTTCTTTTTACCAATCGTATGTTTGCTTTACTAATGTTATTTAATGATACTCTTATATTTGGAGGTAAATAACATACCAAGTTCTTGTATTTATACATAACGATAACTGATCTTATCATGACAATTTTAGTTGACACATTTTTTAGTTTCATAAAAGCTACGGCACTGAGAACTCAATATGAAGACTACATATATACTTTAACAAATACGTCAGGCAGGAAAGAACCTGATAAATGACTAAAATATAACTTTATTTCGGAAGCAATAAACTAGCAGATACAGTCGTCATGTTTACGAATGTGACCATGTGGTCATTTGATGATGTTTCTAATGCAGTATTAAGATTACTGTCGAAGGAACATAGACATACCAAAGGAATAAAGAATTTACTGTCATAAAGTGTTAGAGTAGTTCATGATTGGCATCATCGGGGTGACGGAATAACAGCTGTTTATAACTCTACGGTCAGTTTTAATTATTTCAATATTGCAGTAAAATGCTATGCAAGAACGGGTAGTTGGAAGTTCTGTATTATTTCATTTTCCTTCCCTCAATATTGTCTAGAATTTCATGGGTTGATTTTCTTATTTATAACAAAAGACAGAAGCTGTGGTATCCATAATTGTAGTAAGTTACCATACATTGTAAGTACAACCTGGGAAACTGTGTTTCTACTTTGGACCGTTTTTATTACAATATATGTCTGATAAAACCTACAGAAAATCCGATACTTCACAAACAAGCTTTAAAATATACCGTAATGTATTTGTGTCAGCTTATATTACGTCATTGTATACATGAATTTGGGCGAAGTTGAATTAGGGCTGAACTGTATAGTCGTAACTTAAACATGTTGAGTGACCATTTCCTACTTGATGAATATACATCATAGCATTTTTAAGTTTGCGACAGTAACGTCAGTCACTCGGAGTGAAACAAACGAGAGGTGGTTTTAGCTAATGAAGTGTAATTTTGGAAATAAAAATGTATTGATTTTTTACCATTACTATATTTACTCCAGACAGATTGCTCATAAGGCCTGCTAACATAAACCAACACATGAACATGAATAGCTCCTCATATAAATAAACCGAATATGGAAACCACAATCAAATACACAAAGATGTTCATCAACAAACTGAATTCGTTGTGATACCAACGATATAGTCTAATATATAGATCCTCGTTATTAATTAGGCCCCTTCATCAATACGCTTGTCGTGACATATACAGGTAGTGCGCCATCTATTCACCAAACAGTGAATCAATGTAAATTGCCTATCTTCGACTACTTACTAAATATACTCCAACGGATACGTCAACATTTCGGTAATTAAAATCTACTCGTATAAGTAATTTTACTTTAAATGTGATAGAAGATAAACATTACTTAGATTATTTCCAGTTGAGAAATGGACTGCTGGAAACGAATATCAGTAGTAAAAATAATTTCAACTATTTAAGAAACTTCCTTTCATCCTTACACAAAACACCTGTTTTTTTAAGTATAAACAATCCTACCGTCTACAGTGATCAATGTACGTTCACTTGTGGTTTTATTGTAAGATTGAGCTCTTGTGTAGGTCGTTGTGCTTTGTGACTTACAGAGTGATTTACTGCTTATTAGGGAATACTGCATGGGACGATACAGTTATAATAATACCTAAAGGTAGGTGTTATTTAAAGTGAATGATGTAGGCCTACCTATCTTACGCATACTGTATACATATAGTGTATCACTTGCAAAGAATATATTCAAAACTGTTATATTTTGTCTGTTTAACACCGGAACCAATTTTGAATAGATTCCTTGCTGCACGTACGTATGACAGCTAATTACTTCAATATGTTGGCATACCAGATATCGGATTAAATGCGTTATTAATATGTGTCAAGCTCATAACATGAAGAAACTTCTTTTTTTTTCTTATCCAAAAACCATGAAAGTTGTTGTTATACGCTAGGGCATTTTTAATTAACTAAAAAGCAGTTATAGCTAGTGGCGTCGCCAGACATTTCAATCTTGGGGAGGGGGTTAAAGGGGGGTACAACACTTAATTAGGGGTACAATGTTTTTGGTGAATGCTCTCCTGGGAAAGGGTAGACATTTTTGATTAGTTAAGAATCCTTAGATGAAACCTGGTCCAATGTTTTGGAACTTGAAGTAATTTTATTTTCAATATTGTTCGGGTTTAGTCTGTCCGATAATTATGTTTGTAATTGAGGCGGATAAAAAAGGGGCAAAAATGGAAATGAACCATTTTGCTTTGATGTTTTTAAATAGGAATGTTGAAATTTAAATTTAATTTCATGTAGGGTAGTAGTGAAGTTTAACCACTAGCAATTTACGCCGGGGCCTCTGTGACCTTGCTAGTGATGAAACTGATTATTGTGATCATCGGTCGAAAGAAGAAGTTTTAGACATAATCCATATCGTCCTAACTTGGAAAAAAAAGTTTTTGTTTGAATATTGTTTTATTACTACAAATCATATCTGGGGAGCACGATTTTTTTAGGTGATAAATTTTAAAAAAATATGAAAATTTTCAACTATCTTAGAAATTTTTCGAAATAATTTCAATGTTTGATGTGCTGCAATCGTCACTCTTTGCATACTTATTTCATAGAGTTTTGATTTACATTGCCTTATTTTAATTTGGCTGCTTAGGGTCTATCGATATGCTAATCTGATGGGATTAGATTTCTATAGAATATCTTTCAGATTGACTATTTGTAGAGAAATACTAGACAAAACTAATACTTTATAAAAGTTTTAAAAAAAAAGCTAATTATAACATTGATTACAGGTAAAGCCATATAACCCTTCGTACTTTATAGTAGCGCATAATGTAGAATATACATATTGAAATACGTCGATCTGCGCCTGTTTCTTCCGGGAACGGAGGTCCATTGTTGAAAGGAAAGTTGTGTGGCCTCGGCTGGATTGTTAATTGTAAAACATTCATTCACTAATAGGCAAATGGAATAAAAAAAGACATTATCACCTAGAAAGAATAACCAGGGGGTTAAAGTATTTATTCAGAGCAATCCTTAAACGAATGTAAACATATATTTCTTATTGTAATTCGTTAGAGTTGTGTATTCACCAAAACAAAATATGATCACACTCCACGTTTGGTGCCTACATTCTTATTTTGTGAATAATAGATTAACTACAGCTATCGGGAAGGGCTAGTCAATTGCAGCGGGTTATTAACGGCAGGAACGTTGTATGGCCTCGCCTCGTTTGGCTGTAGTAAAAGATTGACGAACTGAATTAAAGGCAAATGAAATATATATAATAACTGCAGAATGAGTAACAAAGGCGAGGGAGAAGTGGGGCTAATTATTTTATCTGGATCAAACTTATAAGATTTTAAGCATACATGCGGTTTTCCTCATTCGATTAGAGCTGCTTAAGTTTATTAAAAAAGAAACATCATGATCACTTGTTTGTTTGGTCGAAAAGTTCGCAGCAAGCGTGGACAAAGTAAAAGCCGTTTGTGACGTTATGAACTGACTAACATGAAATGTGATTCCAAAATAAACAATTGTCAATGTCTGTACATTTTTGATTAAATTGTGTAGTTTAATATGTGGAAACTAAGGTAATTAATTACATTCAAAATGAATATTACATGTTTTCTTAAATGTATAGTTATTCGTTGATTATTTCATTTGTTTCCATACATGTGAAATATTTGCTTTAGGCTTACTATGTACTTGTTTATTTTTTTAGGAAACATGACTGTGATCTTTCTTTCTTATTTTTCAGATTCCAATATCTCATCTAAACCTAGAATGGTCCTTCAGTGGATTTGACGGTGAAGATATCAGACTTGAATCCGGCCTTTGTTTATCAAGCCTATCATCAGTAGAGAAGATATCCATCAATTCAAAAGGAAAGGGAAACACACTTAGCGAGGAAGAAGTGATCGGATTAATAAACTATGGAATAAAGTCACCAAGATTCAAGGAACTACGGTAAGTGGTAATTCACATTTTATTGGAAGGGTGGGCAGTACGATGGGAGGATTGGACGAGCAAGAGTGTGAACTATGGAGGTACGTGTTAGGAGGGCTAGGATAAGGGCATCGTGAAATTATATTTGTTTTCACTCCAGTTCAGGTTAATAATCAAATTGTTACCAATATATATTACATAACTTAAAGGATTTGCAAACTGAGAAATGCCTTAACTTTTAATTCGTTACTATTTAGTTTAAAATTACGTATGTGCATTTTACACTTAATTGGGATAGCTGTATTTTTTTCATGGGTGATGTTAGGACGGGGGTGGGGGATGAGTGGAGACCTTTGAATATAAGTTGGATAAGAAGAGACCTAAGAACTGAAACGTAAACAAAAAAGCAAATTGAGAATTTTAAAGATGATATGCGTTATACTATAGAGATACAGAAACAAGAACTTTGATCAACACAATAAAGGACATTATGATGGAGATTTTCCTTGGTGCTGTTAGAGATGGATTAATTTCAGTTAATTCCATATTAGAGTACTTTCCATAATATAAATGAGGGAACTTCAGTTTTTCTTGTATACGTGTGTTTAATAAAAGTGAAATAGTCAGGGTCGCGTATCAACTGTACTTCACTGCACTGTGTGTGTATTTATAATATTCCTGGAATGGGGCATAAGGACGGGTTGTTCATATTATTATAATATCATGTCAGTTTACGAATAACGACTTATATTACCTTCTGTGTACTATCACTTGTTTTGTTTATATTAATCGTCACCAAAGAGTGGGACGACATATCCACACCTTCAAAACACATATCTTCACAACTGAAATGATGTAAATAAACCCATTCATATCCAGCTCATTTAATAACGTGATGGCACACGATATTCTATGAGTTTATAACATGTGAAATGTATTTATTAACTTTATTATTTTATTTCCCTTTAAAGGCTCAACAACTGTAAACTGCCGTCTTCGATCAAGACAGATATCATTCCAGAAGAAGCAAGTTCAATGAATATTAAAGGTCTGGTATTATATTTGCAATATTAATCATTCAGATAATTTATTTTGAAACAAAATGTGTCACTTTATTTCTCATAAGGTTGCAAAATGTGGGTAAGGAAGGGAATTGCTACATTTATAGGCAGAGATAACCTTCAAATTTCCATCTAAGCTGTGATTAACAGGAATAGAGTTGTGCAACTTTAGTCACTTGCCAAACCATACAAGCCATTTAAAACTCGATTGACTAACATAAAGTTCCCAATGGCATTTTCCTACATGACAACAAACGTCAGTTACTGTACATGTTATGTTTCGGATATAATACTGACTTAACAGACAACTGTTAACCAAATCACCCTGTTTTTTTATGTTCTTAATGTTAACTAGCAGAAAAACGCATTTGCTTTGGAAGTGTGAGCGGCGATAACAGGCAACAGCCTAAATTCCGAAGCCTGATAAAGAAATCCCTGAAAATAGAAGGAGCAGTTTTCCTAAAGAAAATCTGTCTCTTTTAAAATACATACCTGAAACTGAATTCACAGACTGTAAATCCTTCGATGGATCAGTTTACTAAGTTATTGTGTTTATGTTAACTCTGAAAATGTAGTTCCTTTATATAGTTGAAATAAGAGCATCATTACTTTCATTAGAGACTCCAAATGCTATTATTTGAATTAAAATAAGGGCTGTTCGTTGGAGGTATTAACCTAGGGAACACAGAGAACACTTTATTATAAGGATTC
>JAIPMN010096037.1:0-10353 GCA_020650975.1 Apostichopus californicus | reverse complement strand
CCCCCCCCCCCCCAACACCAGACTGCATGGTCAGTGCAATATTGTATGCTTCTGATTTGTAAATGGATTAACATATGGATACTTGATATATTCGCTTTCATCATAACCCTGGGTCCTCCCTTCCTCATCGGGTGTTTGGAGCAATTTTGCCGACCCATGTTATTAGGGGAATAATGCGTCGGAAGTTGTCCCCAAATGCTTCTAAGAAAACCTTTCAAAACAACCATTTTGTGAGGGGGGGGGGGGGCAAACAGCCCATGGTCAGTGCAGTATTATTTGCTTTCTGAGACTCCTGATTTGTAAATGGATTAACATGTGGATATTTGAGGTGGATCAAATATGATGTTAGTCAGTCATTTCAATATTATTCGAACACATAATCCGCCGCAAGACAGTATTGTATAACCGCTGGGCACGAAAAAAAACATGTCACAAATGAATGTTTAATCTACCAGGCTATCAAACAACTATTCTCTTAATTAAACTTAGGGTTAGTATATAAAAAGAATTTTTCTTTCAACGTTGATTTGAAAACTTTGGGGCCATCGACTGTTGTTGTTCACTGCTAGTGGGATCTGTTGTATTATGACATATTTCACATTTGATTGTTAGAGTTATTTCTTAATTAGCATTGCTGCCCTCCATTTATAGGAACTGTGTATTTTTTGTTAACATGTGCTGTTAGTGGCTGCTGACTTCAATAAGGAATCTAAATACTTCTCAACAACAGGAGACAGAACATTCAGTACAGATTTACGAGAGCAGAAATGAACATATAACTGTCTTCTCTAATAAGATAAGTTGATAATCCCCCCCCCCCCCCTCACAAGCCCTCCCCGATAACGATACCCGCAGTGTGATATCTGAATACCCTGATTTCACATTTGATTTCACATAAAGTGGGCAAGTATGAAATCGGAAAACATTTCTAAATAACCCATTTATGACAGCTCTCGTACAAGTACAACAAAAGAACAACATCCTCTTAGAAAGCCTTAGTGGAAGGTCATCTATCAATGTAAATATACAATATTTGATTTAAAGTTTATTATAAGTTAAGCAGACTACGTCATCAAGAATTCAATGAATTGGGAAAGGAGTGGGACGAAGAGACCAACATTTCAACTAAAATAAGATGTTTATGTAACCATATGGACATTCCAGTCTTCCACGAGTGTCCAGAGGATTATATAGTATTGACATGTTTTGCAATTTATGTGCCCAGACCAAGTTATTGAACTGAAGAGTAGCAATTAAGATCACATATCCGGCATTTAACGGTTTCATTATTGCCAAAGAGACAACGAACCACTGTCTGTACTCATGATTTAGAACGCTGTTTTGGAATGGTGGTTAATTCTGTTTAATATAAAATCTAAATAAAATAAAACTGTTAGCAAACTGCTTATCCACTAGAGAGACTGTGTAGTAGAATGTGTAAAAGTAAGTTGGCCTGACGTTTCGATCCTAGCAGGATCTTCTTCAGAGGCTAAATGAAAAGTACAGTAACAGAAGGGACAAAAACACGCACAGAAAACAGACAGGTTAATGAGCACGGTGAACACAATGAGATAGATGAAAGGGGATTATAAGTAGAAAATGAATGGTGAGAAGAAAGCAACAGGGAAAGAGGAGAGGTAGGAGATAAACAGTGGAGGGACAAAGAGAGGATTAAAGGAACAGGGTAGGGAATAAACTGGAGAGGGACAAAGACAGAAGGGTGTGGAGAAAAAAGGAGGGGGAGAGAGCTGTGGGAGGATGAGTGAAAGGGGGAAGGGAACGAGGGGAGAAGGAGTGGGGGACAGAAGAAAAGTTAGTCATGTCCTTCCTGAATGTTCAGCCCATGAGATTGAATGGTGCGAAGGCGTTGCATCCAGAGCCCCTCTCTGCTGATTCGTACTAGGTCAGGGCGGCTACCTAAGGATTCAATCCCCTGTAGGGATATGTCGTTAATGGTATGGTTGGGAAGGTTAAAATGTTCTCCAACTGGGGTCTCAGTCTTCATGGTGTTGACTGTGGATCTGTGACCATAGAATCGCTTCTTGGGGGTGGTTTTGGTTTCGCCAACATACTGGATGCCGCAAACTCTACAAGAGATCACATAGATGACATTGGTGGTAGTGCAAGTGATGTGACCCTTAGTCTTGTGTGTGAGTTGCATGCTGTGGCTGGTGATGGAATTGGATTCAACAATGTGGTGGCTGCAGACGATGCATCTCGAAGTACGATCACATTTGAAAGTACCATGCTGAATGGGTGTAGGGTTGGAAGTTAGAGGTGGAACAGCAGCACGCACAAGAAGGTCTCGTAGGTTGCGTGGTCGTCTGTAGGCGATGATGAGTTTTTCAGGGACGGCTCGTTGGAGTCTATCTGAAGTGATGAGAATGTTGTGGTTGTGAGAGGTGATTTTCTGAAGAAGATGAAGATTTGGGTGGAAAGTAACAACCAGGGGCAGCTTGTAGTCGCAATCTCGTCCCTTTTTGTCCTTCACTGCCAAAGTAGATGATCTGGAAAGGGAGCGGACTCTCCGAATGGCTTCACGCACCCTTCTGGCACTATGACCCCTGGCAGTAAGGTGTTTTTCCAAAGCATCTGTATGGCGAATGAAAGAGGAATTGTTAGAGCAAATGCGGCGAAGACGAAGTGCTTGACTGTAGGCAATTCCAGACTTGCAGTGACGGGGATGGCAGCTTGAAGAATGGAGATACTGGTGTGTGTCTGTGGGCTTGGTGTATAAGTCTGTAGAGAGAGAACCGTGTTCCTTGCGAACAGTCACATCGAGAAAGTTAACCTGTTGGTGAGAGTAATCAGAGGTGAATTTGATGGTGCTGTGGAAAGAATTGATGTGATTGATGAAGGTGAGCAGGCTATCCTCATCACTGGTCCAAATGAAGAAGATGTCATAAATGTAGCGCCACCAGATAAGGGGACGGCAGGGAGCTGTACTGAGCATGCGTTCTTCAAGGCTAGACATAAACAGGCATGCATAGGAAGGAGCCATCCTGGTTCCTTTGGCAGTCCCGTGTTTTTGAAGGTAATGCTTGTCCATGAACGTGAAGTTGTTTTTGGTGAGAACCTTTTGCATGAGAACTTTGATGTCAGAGAAGGGTGGACAAGGGTGGACCTTCTTAGACAGGGCTGCACACGTGGCTGCGATACCTTCAGCATGAGGGATGTTAGTGTAAAGAGAAGTGACGTCGAAAGTACCGATGATAGCTGTACTGGGGATTTGGTTATTGATATCTTCAAGTTTCCTGAGGAAATCTGGAGTGTCATGGATATAAGAATTAATCTGAGGAACAAGAGGTTTGATGAAGTGGTCCACAAACAAGGATATCTTCTCGGTGGGGGACCCATTGCCTGAGATGATAGGCCTACCAGGGTTACCAGGCCTGTGAATTTTGGGCAGGAGATAAAACCTGGCTGCCTTACAGTCTGTGGGAGACAGAAAAGAAACAGCCTTCTTAGAGATCTGGTTCCGCTGGTACATATCAGTGATTGTCTGTTTTATCTGCTGGGAGAAAATAACTGTGGGATCAGAATCAAGAAGAGTGTAAATATCACTGTTGGAGAGATGACGCATGGCTTCCTTGATGTAATCCTGTCGATCCTGGATGACAACTGCAGAACCTTTGTCGGCTGGCTTAATGATAATGTCACTGCGAGACATCAGTGAGGAGAGTGCTGTACGCTCATCTCTTGGAAGGTTGTCGTGTGTTCTGCGTAGAGAAGAGTTTGACTGGTTAGTCTCAGAGTTGACGACCTGTGTGTAGGCTTCTATAACAGGGACTCTGTTCTTAGGAGGCATCCAATAACTTTTCTTGCAGAAGGGTTCCCGTTCAGTTGGAGGATCATCTAGGAAAAACTCACGAAGGCGAATTCTGCGAAAGAAATGAGTAAGATCTTGGCTCAGTTCCGCTTGGTCAAATGACGGAGGAGTAGGACAGAAGTTGCGTCCTTTGGAGAGAAGCCTAAGGTCTGCACTGGTAAGAGTAGAACAAGATAAGTTAACAACTGCAGTTGAGGATGGTGGTTCAGACTCAGGTGGAGTCTGGGGCCTTCTAAAACGGTTGCAAGCGGTACGTTTGCGTCTTTTCTGAAGGTCAGTCTTTTTCTTATTTCTTCTTTCTGTGAGTTCAATGTTCTGCTGAGACAAACACAAGTTAATTTTTTTTTATATTTAGTGTACTGAGTCCATTCGTCATCGGTGCAGCATGACTGTAATTCAAGCTTCAGCCTCAGGATATCATCGTTGAGGCTATCTAAAGACGATTGACAGTGTTTGGTGAGGATGTTGATGAGACGGATGGAGGTGCTGTGTAAGACTCGGTTCCACTCTCTCTGGAGTCCTGGAGGGAGTGTTCCTAGTGCTGGTTGGTGTGTAACCTGTAGACCTGAGGGAATAATGCGGGAGAGAGAGTAGAACCTGTAGTTGGAAAGATGGAAAGAATAGCGCTGGGATTTCTGAATCAATTTTCTGAGCTTCTGAAACAAAAGAAAATGGTGAGACATGGTGAAAGCAGCGGGATGAGTAAATGATAAAAATGAAATGAAAAACTGAAACACAAGAATACAAATACAAGTACAAATACAAAGTACAAAGTAGATAAGGAGGATCACCCGAAGGGATACAGTAACAGAGCAGCTGAAAATCAAAATAAAATAAAACTGTTAGCAAACTGCTTATCCACTAGAGAGCCTGTGTAATAGAATGTGTAAAATATAAAATCTATAAATAGATAATATAAAATATAAAATATATTAACAGATAACAGATAATAGATAATATAAAATCTATTAACACTTCCTGTCATGTGAGATTAGGAATGGTTGGCTTTTTACTTTTGCCCTGTATTGGACGGAGTCAATGGACTGACCAATTCCTATTCTAAGAATTGCTTTTTAAACTTAATCATTATATTCTTAGATGGGACCGTCATGTTTAATGTCCCAGTATAAACAAAACGACAGGAGCCTAGCTGCCCTCACCCAGATGAGATGCTGGTGGTCCATGTTTAATATGCCATGGCTAATTAATGTAGAAATCGGTCAACAGTGGCTGATTGGCCTAGAAAGTTTGGTTTCCCAAACCCTAAAAGTTGTCCAGCCAATGATAGTTAAGGGGGTGATCGTATGGCATCCTGATCTGTTTTTAGAATGTAACTGTTTTTCAGGCCTAAAATTTGATATAAAGCCACTTTCAATTAGCGGTAAAACCTCTACTGTGACCCTGGATGACCATGAATGCCATACTGAACAAGTCTTAGATATTTAGATATTTAGAAACTTTCGATATTTAGAAACTAAATGTTGTAACTTTATAGCTTTATGAAATTTTTCAATTTTGTCTCAAAATCGCGACTTTCTTTATTCATGTCAAAAAAATGCATATGGGTCAGGGGTCCTTCTGATTAGAGAAGGGATAAAATCGTTACTATTCATCCCGGCATGCTTTTGCCTCCGTAGGCCAATGATGATTTCGATGAAGTAACTATCAAATTTGTAACGAAAACCCAATTTCTTAAAAAATACGGGTAAGAGGTTTATACAAGCAAAAGTTTACGTCTGTATATGTCCATATGCCCCCTACCTAAAGATAATGGCGCATTGTCAATATTTATTGGCTCGAAATGAATCGTTACGAGAAATAGATATTTTCTGTCGCTCATATTTCTATTTTAATCCCAAATTCCTCAGTTTATAGAGTTTCGGCCAAACTTTCTATGTTAATCATTTCATAAGAATATCCAAAAGGTAATTTACGATCGTTTTAAGGACTTAAATTGAAAATAATCAATTGATTACCAGTGTTAGAAAATTGTAGATTTTTTAATTCGTCACACATGTTTGTTTTCGTTTCTTTTCACCTGTTTAGGAAGCTACGGTGGAAGCGGAAGATTTTTGCAGGCATCTGTGAACACCAGATTGGCTTGTTTTCCCCTTTACTTATTGCTCTTGAAATAATAAGTCAACTAAAGAACGAAACAGACATTCTGATTGAGAAAACCTCGTAATAAGGGTTCCTCTATAACTACTTTTGTATATGAGATGAAAATGTTATTCTTAAAGGGACAACCGGAAAGCATATCACTAACAGAGAGACTAATACCAGGTGGTGAACTTCATATGCTGGCCATGCAGAGTGAGATACCGAGACAGAACGCTTGTTGCATATGCCACACCAACAGAGAAACCATGAAAAGTGCATACATGCGGTATCAATGAGACACTTGGTTTTCTCCTTGACGGCAAGACCTCAAAATAAGTCGCAGTCGATGGAGAGTTGGTAATAATGTTGGTGGTTAAATGTGTTGGCGGTGCTGATGATGGTGGTTAATGAATGTTTAAAATGTATACCTATTCGGTTTGGTTGCAAGTTAATAATCCAATTTCATGTGCTACCCAAGGGACACCAGCTGCATATGTAGTTTCTCTTTACAGAAAATTGTCGAAAGCTTTCAAGGAAGTTAGTCAATTGAAAAAAAAAATTAAATCAGCATTCCTACATCACTCCCCTCCCTCCAAGAAATGTCCTCATTTTAATAAATATAATTCTCAATGAAAATTCTTACAATTTACAAAATATATATCATGTGCATTTTTCAGTAATTTTCTAAATATTACATTTGCAAGATCAACACTTAATAAAATTTCACTAACACCTACAAAACTAAAATAGTTTGCTACTCTAACTGGTAACTGGGGAGTTTAGTCTGGCGCCCAGCACGTGTTATTGGCATCAATTCACTGCCAACCATAAGACGCAGTGATTCTGATTGTAACCCATGTATCGTTGTTTATGCTACAGACGGGAGTCCTTCCTTCTTGTAATTGATCTTATCATATTATTTTTCTAAACCAGCAGAAACCTTATAGCTAGCTATAATACTACAGTGGTTTGAACGTATAAGGTATTGTGATACAAATAGGAAGCGGAGGCAGAAATGTGTATTGGGGTGGCAGTGAGCGGTAATCGTTTGTTCGTTATTATCTCCTATCAGATTTAGCAACATTTAACATTCACAGTCCACGACTCCTTACAAACGAATGATAAAATTGACATGTTAATTGTGGGTACAACTCGGACGAGTTCGACGAAATTAGAGAGACATTGATTCAGTGGATGAGGTAAGATTATGTTTCTATTACTTAGTTGACTTGTTGAAAGTATATTATCCGATTATATATTATCTTTTATTTTTACGAAATATCTGTCGTTTCTAGGCTACCGTATTAGTACATGTCAATTACCAAGTCGTTAGTAATTTGTCTTAGTGATTCCCCGATGTTGCGCAATAATATTGCGCAATCAATTCTTTTGTGACGTTCAACCGTCGGGATTTTGATAACCGTTGCGATATTCAGTGTATACACTAAATATTGTGTATAGTTAGGTATATACTACAGTACAATGAAATATGCTCGTGAACTTTGCACTGTGGGCGTAGATAATTCTTGTGTGCTAAAATATATCGAAACAGGACACAATGAGCACGAACGAACAGACAAAGGAAATTTAACTAACAATTCCGGCTACACTCTCAGCGGTTTCGCTCGTCCCCTCTCTGTCCCCATACTGATATAACGTTTGTTTCAATTCCAACTGACAATGTCGACCAAATAGTGGCGTCGAAAGGCAGGTATTCGCTAACCTTTCATAAACAAAAAGTAACACACGATGGTAGTATAGATGTACCCACGATCAAAATAGTTGTATCCGTAACAACCAGTAGGCATAGGCAAAACGTACGGCACATATGATATTGTACCGGAACTTTATCTTTGTAGATGGTATTTGTTATTCTCGTTAGGTCTTACAAGGTTATAACACTAACTTTCCGTTAGTGGATATGAGATAAACATACATCCGAAACCGTGCATACATGTATGTGATTGTTTTATCCGTGTAGCTTTGTTTATAGTCCTGACGTATTGTACATTCAGTTTGCATATAAGCCAACAATAGGGTATACTGTAACGAATAACTTTACTTATTTGTGCTCGGAAATGCCATACTTTTGTAGTAAAAAAAAGAGCGAAAAAAAAGAGCGACATAGCGAAAAGTTGTTTCCCCACTATTGTCAGTATTATTATTACATTAAGCGATGCTGAGATATAACATTGTTGGCACTTCCAAGTATCCGCATACTGCCCCAATTTTGAAGTGCAAGGAAGATGAATTGTTAAAATATATTACATTTTTCTATGCAGAGGTAGGGCGGCGGGGTTAATATCATGATCCTTTCTCAGAAAACTTCTTAAGGATAACATCAGAAATGTGGCTGGCAGGGTGGGGTAAAGGGAAAGGGGTTCAGTATGGAGGAATACAGAGTGATATCGAAACGGATACAAGGGAACATGGTTTAACTGAGAGTGAAAACCAGATGGTAGCCTACTTACCACTGTATGGATAGTAACGTGGTGCGTTGTTGGATGTAGTAAACCGAAACCTTTGATTTACAAAGACTGAAATGAAGCAGGACATAAAGATACTTCACAAGAATTAAAATAGTTTACTTCCCATGAAACGAAATAGAAATATTGCTTTCCTTGGTGCAGTAAGTAATCCTGCTATTTATTGCACGTAGCCCACAGAGGATGTTTGATCAGTTATGTCGGACTCGCCGATATATACGCAGACATGGAATGTAATAAATATGAAATATTAGTTGTGAATTCAGCTGAGTCGTATGATCATGTGAGACTGACGTGGCAGTGGCTGGTATTTACATATTTGATAACGCGACGAATAACAAAGTAAATATACCAAAATAAACAACAAACCGAAAGAAGGTTTTCTAAAATGTACGGAATCCTTTAAGTGAGATGCAATATTTTAAAATACGAATAAAATAACACAAACTCCGCACAGCCGTGGAAGACTATACACTAGTGGCGTGTGCAAGAGGGAGATGGTGAGTTCCACCCACCACCGATAATTCAGTCGGGGAATGTTTTGTTTTCAGTCAGGGAAGAATTGGACCATTGCTAATGGTGGCAAAATTATGAGTTCAGGGTTACTTATATAAATCTAATTTATACTCTAAATATGCCTCAGAATACATAATTTTAACGTCTTATATTATTTCCTAGCGGAATGACCCCTACTCACACCCCACCCCCATCATTGGAGCCAGCTTCAATGACACCAGTGCAACACTCTCTTCTTTTACAAAATGCTTGATTGTCTCTGGCCATCTATGAAGGTTTCACATCTTAATCAGTCGGGGAAAATTGTGCATTTACTATTAAATACCAACGGAATCGTACGTTTAGCATTATACTTACATAGCCCTCGATTACTTTTTCAACCTCAAAGTATTCATTGGCAGAACCTTGCGTCCAGAACTACTTATAGAGAGCTATAGTTTATACTCTAAATACCAATCAGAATTCAATATTGAAATTTTAACTTTTCTGAGGGAGGATCCCAAGGACACCCTACGTGGGAGTTGGCTCCAATAATCCCCTTTAAAACAAAACCCCTCCATTCCCATCTGGCCTTCTAGATACAAGTCACTTTCTAATCAGTCGGGAGGGGTGGATTTCGAATTTATTATTATTTATTAGCACAAACGTGCGTTTAGAGCTACATACACAGCCCTAAGTTATAGCTTAAATATACATCAGAATGCACCATTTGACGTCTAAAGTTGAATTGTTTATACTATAGTGGAACACCACCAGACCTCCCCACCCCAAGCCCTATATAAGAGTCAGGTTTCTGGATTTCAAAATCGGTCATGGCTTTGATAAATTAACTCTAAGCATTTTTCTTTATCTAGTAGGAACACTGGAGTTTATTGTCTTAAGTTGCAGAATGTTTGTAGTAGATCATAATGTTCATAAGAATATTTTCCTTCGAGTTAAGTGGACGAATGGAATGATTTGCTTAAACTAAATGCAATGGGAATTTTTGTTGATGCTTTATATGTTTATTTTAAGAATGCAATAGAATTTAATGGCCTTGAGATCATTTTTTCATAGAAACCTTGACTTAACTGAAGTAAGCTAATATTTTATCCTTATCTTAATTTTAAGAAAACTCCCCCCCCCCCCACCTCTCTCTTCCGGGGTCAGCATAAAACCAGTAGTTCGTACGTGCAGTCACACCTTACTAATACCGTTATAGCGGCACCAAAAGGTGGCAGCAGAAATGAAACGTTTAAGTTGCGTCTGATCTCCTCAGTCGGCAAAGGTAAAACTAACCAAACAGCAAAACTGCAGTATGATTCGATGATGCTACATGAATCAGGGGCGTATCCAGGGGGGGGCGCAACAGGCGCGCGCCCCCCCTATTGGCCGTCACCAAAAAAAAAAAATGTTAGCAAAAAAAAAAAAAAAAAAAAAAAA
>JAIPMN010095832.1:6480-27478 GCA_020650975.1 Apostichopus californicus | reverse complement strand
ACCTCTTGACTGTTTGTACCGATCTTTCGGCCAAGCCGTTCGACTGTGGGAAGAGTGGACTAGATGTGGTATGCATGAAACCCCACTGTTTTGCAAATTCAGTAAACTCCTTGCAATGGAATTGAGGACCTTTGTCGGACATGACCTCGTCTGGAACTCCATGTCTTGCAAAAACTGACTTAATATGCACAATGACTGAAGAACTAGTTGTGCTATTTTTTAGCATGCAAACCTCCACATACCTGGAAAAATAGTCAACTATTAGCAAGTACTCATGGGTATTAAAGTGAAACAAATCCATGCCAACCTTTTGCCATGGTCGCAATGGAACTTCATGCGATTTTAGCGGTTCCTTTTGGTTAGAGTTTTGGTATGTTTGACAGATGTCACACTTTGAAATAACATCCTCAATTTGGGCAGACATGCCTGGCCAAAACAATGTCTCCATTGCCCTAGATTGACATTTTATTACCCCCAAATGCCCTTCATGGATTTTTGAGAGCATTTGTTTTCTCAGAGATTGTGGAACGACGAGTCGTTCACCCCTAAACAGTAGACCATCCGCATAATGCAGTTCCCCCTGATATTCCCAATAACTCCTTACATTAGCTATGACTTATGACCTATTCTCAGGCCACCCGCCTTGAACTAGTTTCAGAAGATTTTGCAAACAAACATCTTCTTTTGTAGCATTTTGAAACTCAAGCAACTTTTGATCTGTCATAGGCAAATTTGCTGTTAGCATATGGACGAATGCCTCAGTTTCTTCACATAATTTGTCATCACCTGTTTGATTTAGGTATGCCCTGGACAAAGTATCAGCAATTAAGAGCTCTTTACCTGGCCTATACTTAATTACTACATCATACTTCTGTAATCTGAGTAAGAATCTTTGTAGTCTCGGCGGTACTAAAGCAAGTGGTTTCCGCACTATGGATTCTAATGGCTTATGATCTGACTCTATTTCAACTTGCTTGCCATATACATAATGATGAAAGCGTTCGCACCCATTTACCACAGCCAACATCTCCTTCTCAATTTGGGCGTATGCTTTCTCAGTTTCTGTTAGTGCTCGTGACGCATAACACAGGTTTGTCATCCTGAAGCAACACTGCACCGAGTCCACTTTGTGACGCATCGACTGACAATGTGACTGGTTTACTGACATCATAATAGCGTAGAATGGGTGTTGTAGTGACAAGTTTCTTTAGCTGAATAAATGCATTCTCATGATTCTCTAGCCAATGCCACGTAAGATCTTTACACAATAACTGACGTAATGGTGCTGCCACAGTAGAAAGATTGGGGATGAATTTTGCAAAATAGGTTACCATACCTAAAAATCTCTCTACATCCTTCTTACACTGTGGTTTAGGCATGTTTACAACAGCCTCAATCTTGCCATCATCAATTTGCACCCCTTCTGCAGTCAAAACATGTCCTAAGTACTTAATCTTACTGAGGCCAAACTGACACTTGGCTTTATTCAAGGTGAGTTTCCTGTCTTTTGCCCTATTCAAAACCTCAATTAGCCTTAGATCATGCTCCTGCTTTGAATTCCCCCACACAAGAATATCATCTATGTATGTGGTGACTCCTTGTAGCCCTTCAAAGATTTCATGCACCAAGCGATGAAAAACCTCAAGGGCACTGTTAAGGCCAAACGGTAGACGTTTGAATTTATACCTACCGAACGGACTGTTGAAAGTGCAAAGGTCAGCACTTGGTTCATCAAGCCTAACCTGCCAAAACCCTGAACTTGCATCAAGGATACTACAAAAAATTAGCACCTGACAACTGAGCAGTTATCTCTGTAACTGTTGGAAGTTGGTAGTGTGACCTTTTGACATATTGATTCAAATCCCTAGGATCTAAACAAATACGAAGGGTACCATTTGGTTTTTGGACTACAACCATCGAATTCACCCATGAAGTTGGATAATCTACCTTACTTATATCATCAATGGACACCATCCTATCTAGCTCTTGTTCAACCTTGTCCCTCAACGCAATGGGTATCTTGCGAGGGGCGTGTATAACTGGTTTTGCATCACTCTCTACCTCTATAGTGTGTACACCTGGAATACAACCTAAACCTGTGAATATTTCTTGAGTATCAAGCAATAAACTTTCATAACTTATATCATGCTCCTTTTCTACTGATGCAATTCTTTGTATTAACCCCAAGGATTCACTAGTTGTTGCACCTAACAGGGGTTTAGCATTAACGTCAGCAATTATAAACTCTAGTTTAGTGTTTTTGTCCTTGTACTGACAGTTGAGTGTGCATATGCCATCCACGGGTATCTTCTGACCATTGTAGGCTTTCAGTGATACTTTGGAAGGAGTCACTGTGACCTTGTGGTGTCGTGTAATCCTCGTAAACAAAGATTTTGGGATGACGTTCGCCTCGGCTCCCGTATCAACCTTGAGTGTCACCGGTTTATTCTCTAGCTTGAGTGTAACATTCCATTGTTCACTTGTTGCAACATTGTGATTGTTCAGAGCACTGATAAAAATATCTGTCTCTTCATTCGAAGCTGGAATCTCTTGTTGTGCCCTCATCGCTGGCGCCTGTATCATGTCTATCTTTGCACTTCGACATACACGGGCATAGTGGTTGCTTTTACCACACTTTAGACACTGTTTTCCCCATGCTGGACAGTCACCTCGGCGATGATCTAAACCACAGCTACTACAGCTTTTAATGTTACTGTTAGGATTGGACTCACTGTGCTGCCGATTCGTACTGTTGAGACCAGTTTTGCGACTTTGACCTTGTCTCTGTTTGTTGTAACTGAACTGCTTCCTACGAGCTCCACCGTAACTAGTGTTAACTTTGTCAACCATAACCATGTGTTCACTTGAATTCATGGCTTTTAGGTGCATCTTGCTCGTCACCGCTGCCCTACACATGTCTACTGCACTTGTCAAGTTCAGTTTTGCATCACGTAACATACGTTCACGTAATGGCTCACTCTGGATGCCGCATACAATTCTGTCTTTAATGAGACTATCGTGTAAAGTACCGAACTCGGAAGTGTTCGCCTTTGATCGAAGATCTGTTAGATACTGATCAAAAGTTTCAGACGGGCGTTGTGATCTTGTGAAAAATTTATGCCGTTCATAAGTAAGGTTTTTCTGTGGAGTGCAGTATTCGTTGAACTTTGCAATCAACACTGCAATTTTTTTGGCGATCATCATCTGTAGTAAACGTAAACGTGTTATATACCTCCAAGGCGTCTTCTCCAATGAGGTGTAGTAGCACGCTGCACTGTAGATTTTCGTCTTTTTTGTCAGTCTCCGTAGCTGTCATGTAAAGCTCAAACCTTTGACGCCACTTTCGCCAGTTCTCTGCTATGTTTCCCTCAAAACCTAGTGGTTTTAGAGGCTGAAAATGCTCCATATTGGGTTTCTTATCCCATTTCTGACACCATATTAAATATATTTATGTAGTCAGGTAGCCATCTTGTGATCAACTCGTTTATTCAACACATTTATACAATAAACATATCGAGGGCGGTATGTCAGAATAGAAACTACATACACGTATTCTGAATACATGACATATTTGTTTCCACTGATAGAGTATTTCGTGATGGGATCAATAAAATTTGTGTTTGGGGATATCAAGGTGAATAGGCTTTGGTTATTCAATGCACAAAACATACACAGCAATACAGCAGCATGTCAACAACATGTTCACAGAAAGATTGTAGCTTGTAGCAAAGCACCATACCAATGTACCAAGAATTGGAAAGAAATACTGTATATTTTGTGCATTCAAAGCAAAATGAAATTAATAAAGTGACCTGTATCTGTAATATCTTGTTAACCAAAGAGGAAACTACATCTCAGGTTCTGATAAATAACATCTCCTTTGGTAGTAGTCTGTCAATAAGTCATATCAAAACAGTTTGTGATTTCATTTGTTATCATTTGGATTTTGGAGGAAGAGTGAAAGGAAAGGCTGGTTTAAGGTCTAATTGATGCCTTATTGTAGCATGTCACTAATTGGGCTCTACCCCAGGAGCTTGACCACTTTTTTTGCAGTGGGAGGGGGTAAAATGTTATGTTGTCCAGTGAAGAGGAGGGCTGTGTCCCACTCTTTAAGATATTTGTAAGAATGAAGGGTACATCGATTCAAACATGTGCTACGTTTGTCACTCTTGAAACAATCTTGAAGATTTATCAACGGTGTATGTTGTACTGCATATACATTTTATATCTTCATATGTACTGTACTTCAGAAATCAATTGTAAAAGTAGTTTCTCAAAGTGAGGTATCACCCCTTCCTTCTTGATTTTTATCTTGATTTAAGTCCCCACTCAAATAATGCATGGCTGCAAGTCTGCAACCCTGCTGTACCATATGTCTCGATTTGATTTTTTTTTGGGGGGGGGGTGGGTGGGGAAGGGGGGGCAGGGCAGTTGGCCTGCTGTATATCCATGCTAGTGATGGGTCAATCATCATTATTACTACAATACAACTTTAAATCTCGCCAACGTATACAACATTAAAAGTGTGCAGTTTAGAACAATTTCCTGTGAGCAATGAAAAGAGTAAAATGTTACTTAGGTCTATCTAGGATAGCAGTGAACATGGCATCTCATGGCTTCATGCATATTCAACAGTTATTTTAAAGCTATGACTACTGGCAATACTAGTTTTATGGGGATTTAAGATCTAAAGATAGCAATTACTGATAGCAGATGTCTGGAGAATCCCTAATATATTCGCTCTCATCTGATCTATTGTATTAATGGGTCAAAACAATACCAATATTACAGGTGGCAATGCACATATAACTGCAAATTCTTGATACTTCATAATTTCAAACACATCCATGATCAGACCAAGGTACATACTACAAACACTTAGCTTGCCTGGCATGTGGGCAAACTTTAATTTCTCAAAAATTCTTCTGATGAACTGATAATTTAGGAATCTTTTAGTAACTGACTCAACTCTTCAAATTTTCCAGCAATACTAACATATATTCATTAATTTTATTAAATGTTATTACCTCTACACAATTAAACAAGTGGAATCTTAAAAGTGCATTTGATGTAATTCTTTCACTTTCTTGGAGGAAATGTATCGAAGAAATGTTGATAACTGTATCACCTGAAGGTTAGAAAGAAAATACAAATAACTCAACTTTCCATTTACTAGATTTATCAAGGTGAATATTCATCAGGTCTGTGATCATTTTAGTAACAGACATCAATGTCTTTCCTTGGTTCTTATTATCAATGAATATTTATATAGCTGTATTCTCAGGGCAGCATATATATTTTGTTCTAGATCTGTTTTAATTTTTGGGTTTGTTGGACTGACATAGCTAACAGCACAGGACTAATATCATTATTCAAAGCACCTTTGCCTTTATTTTACAGCTGTTCTTTAGGAATATGCTTTATATCTGAAGTAATCAAAACAATTAGTTATTTACAACACTTGTAGTGCTAACTGATCTACTCCATATTACCTCCCGAGAGTTTTGAAGCTCCCACCTCCCCACCCCCCCCCCATTATAAAACAACTTTTGAAAATTGCTGGAATTTTTCTACCAAATCTTCCATAGTATTGCAACAGGAAATCAATGCAGAAGCATGTGCTTGAGTTTGCTGAAGCTATCTCTTAAATGGCCAGTACTATAACTGAAGTGCAAATAATTTACATAAGACAGAACACATTACGAGAATCCTTCAACACTATTGAACAATGGCTAAGAATGGAATTCTGAATTACTTTGGTTTTCACTCTGAGGAAATGCATAGGATCCAGAAACTACATGCATGTCTTGTATTACTGACTGACAACAACATATGCACACATTGCAGTAAACCAACCAAAGACTTCCACTTGCAATCCCTTAGTATATAGCTCATTGGCAAATGGCATAAAGACTATATTATCTTCAGATTTAAATTTGACTTCAATTTTCTTGGGTTTTGGATGCACCGAGATGGGAAGGGTAAGAAAGGTTAGGATGGAAAAGGAGAAATGGTTCCTGTTAGTCATTCGACATTTAATTATAACAAAGACTTAATTGTGAAATATAGCAAGTGGAAGCACATAGGCTTCAGACAGTGTGATCACAGCAACAACATCACTGATTCACTTGCTGAGGCATTTGTGCAGGGTGTTGTTCACTATTACATTATATATAGTAACAAACTCACTTAATACACGTCTCCATTAAAACAGAATGATGGAGAAGTATGTCACATATTATTTGTTTGTTATAAATGTCTTAGCCTTGGCAAATCTTAGGTTTATATCAAAAGGAAGTAATCTCACGTAGGTACTCCTACTACTGGGAGGAGCTTACAGGCTACCTTCAAGAAAACTAACCCTATTCAAATAGCTTACTTTCGTCTTGGGATATTGAAGTTGATGATAACTCAAGTTAGAAGGTATATCTAACGTGAATACTGGGCCAATGGAATCCTTACTATGTACTGTGTACTATATGTTTGGTAAAATTTAACTACTTGTGACAATTCATTCTTTAGTTTGTAACTGAGATATAACAATAAGGATAGTCCTCCTCATAATATAAACCAGACTTTAGAAGTGTTCTAACATCGTATGGGTATGGGTCTTGTTTTGTTTGAAGTGACTCTAGTTAATAGTACGGGGACGTGAACTTATGAACTCAATTGATTGTTTAAAAGCCTGTCATCCATGTTACTGCCTATTTGCTGCCTATTTATAAAGTGGACCCAGCCTATTAATATATACACCTCTTTGTGTACTTTTACACATTGGTAAGCCATAGAATGTATGGCATGCAGTGCTTAATATATAGTGTATATGTTAGATTGAGGCCTTTATCTTCCCATCTGGCCCTTAGGGAATTTGCTGATCAAGCAAGATTCAAAACAATTACTGTTCCCCAGGATTAGGCAGTAACAAAGTCCCGTTCTAACCAGACTCAAATCTAATTAATACTACAACCCAGCTTTAATACCAGTCTTGCTATACACTAATTATATACTTACCGTTACCATCAGCATATTGTAAACCATTCTGTGCAAGATCCGCATTATATGACCCCCAAAGATCATCTCAAGACTGATTAATCCACATTTACCTAATTAGGAGGTAAGGACAACAGCAATAAGAATCAGTTGTCACTAATTCTATATTGAGAATATCAGAATTAGATATGTTTTTCTAGATATGTTTCTCTAATTTTGTTACTTTGAAGACAAGTAAAGTTAGGCTTAATTACTGGTCTGGGTTGCTTTTGTCAAACAATCAGTATACCAGTGTCAAGCTGAGGCTGTTTTAATACATAAATGTTGTTGTCTTTGCTTCCAATTTGATACTAATTTTCGTGGGGTTTAGATGCACTGAGAGGGGTAGGGTAGGAAATGTTAGAATGGAAAAATGAGATATGGTTCCAGTTAGTCATTCAACATTTTATTTAACAAAGACTTGATTGTTACATATGTAACATATAGCAAGTGGAAGCACATAGGCTTCAGACAGTGTGATCATAGTAAAAAAAACCTGAATCACTTGCTGAGGCAGTTATGCAGGGTTAATATTAAATTATTTATATATCTCTTAGCCTCAGCAAATCTTGTGTTTATATAAAAAAACAAGAGCCCAAGGGCACTGTGGTTCCTTGCATAGGGGTATATGACAATACACATAATATTATCATAGCAAGATTGGGCTCAAATAGTCCAAGTAATTGTGGTCCTACATGTACCCATAAAGTAACTAACACTATAGCCAACACTTTTGTGATCACAAATTGTGATCGGATTTTTGATCAGAAGGCACTTTTGAGATCTGAATATGGCGTTGAAAATGTAAGAAATATATTGGTCACCTACAAGCGGGGCAACAGATATGATAACATTGGTGACCTCAGATCACATGATCTTTAAGTTTGAAAATGTCCACCACCCTATTCACAACTTGTCCCAAAATATCAACCGTGTCACATCTTGGCAATAACTTCACACACAAGGTCACCTGGGGTCAACCCATTGACATTTTTGATCGGTGAGACGTGAATATAGTATCTAAACTATACAAATTCAAACGTTTTCTTCTTTGCCCATTTTCTCCCCCAAAATACTAGATTTTAACATTAATTGACCTTTGGTGACCTCGGATCACATGACCGTTAAGTTGAAAATATTCCCCTATACCATTTGCAACTTGTCCCAAAATATAAACCGTGTCACACCTGTGCACTGGGAGTTAATTGCATGAAATGTTTGAAAATTAACTTTGACCTCTTATAACTTCACACACAAAGGTCACCTGGGGTCAACCCATTGACATTTTTGATCTGTCAGACGTGAATATAGCATCTAAACTATACAAATTCAAACGTTTTCTTCTTTGCCCATTTTCTCCCCCAAAATACTAGATTTTTAACATTAATTGACCTTTGGTGACCTCGGATCACATGACCGTTAAGTTTGAAATATTCCCCTATAACCATTCGCAACTTGTCCCAAAATATTAACCGTGTCACACCTTGGTACTGGGAGTTATTGCATTTAATGTCTGAAAATTAACTTTGACCTCGTATAACTTCCCACACAAAGCTGACCCGGGTGTCAACCCATTGACATTTTTGATCGGAAGGTAACTTTGACATCCAAATCTAGCATCTAAACCAAACATTTTCTTTTTAGCCAGTTTTCTCCCAAAATAAGCACATTTTTTCTAATGTGACCTTTGACCTTTTGACCTTGGTTTCAGATATAGTTTGATCTCCTGATTCCAAAAAACAACACGACAAGTTGGTACAGCCATCCTTACTCCGACCGAAAACTTTGACCCCATATAACTTCGCACACGAAGGTCACACAGGGGTCAACCTATAAACATTTATGATCAGAAGGTACCTTTGACATCTGAAAATAGCATCAAAACTAAAAATACCCAAAACACTTAAAGGTCACCAGAGGTCAAATTGAGGTCAAGGGTCACCCAGATGCGGGTCGACAATTGGATTACATTGAAACAACTCCCAATCCTAACGGACAATTCGTTCTCAAGTTATCGCAAAAATACTAGTTTTTTAACATTAATTGACCTTTGGTGACCTTGGATCACATAAATGTAAAGTTTAAAAATGTTCCCCTAACCAGTTCACAACTTGTCCTAAATATCAACCTTGTCTCACATTGGCACTGGGAGTTATTGCAGTTTTAATATTTTGGGTTTTTGGACCATAACTGACCTTTGTGGGCACCAAAAACAATAGGGCACACCTTCTCTATATGGCGGATCTTTGGTCCAAGTTTGGCCTCAATCCAACTTTCCCTTATTGAGATGAGTGTACCCAAGCAAGTGTCACAGATGCACACACAGACAAACGCCAACCTGACTACATAGGTTCCTTTTGCAAAAGCAAGGAACCAAAAATGATATAATCTCAAGTAGGTACATTACTACATTTTTGTGGAAGTGAGGCTGGTAATCCAGACTCAAATCTAATTATAAAGTAACTACCACCCAGCTTACTAGACCTGCTATACACTAATTATACACTTACCATTACCATCAGCTATATATTGTGAACCATTCTGTGCGAGATCCGCATTAGGTGACCCCCAAAAATCATCTCAAGACTGATTAATCCACATTTACCTAACGAGAAGATAAAGACAAAGACAATAAAAATCAGTTTTCACTTACTGTATATTGAGAATATCAGAATTAGATGTTTTAATGCAAACAATGAAACCTTTGTTATTGACTTTGACTTTTTAATATTTACTCAACAGTTATTCCATTGCTCACAGATACACAAGCTAATGCTATAATGACTCTGTGTCCCTGAAACAACTCAATAATTGCAAGTTCAGTCATTTTATTGAAAATGTATCCATAAACAAAATAATAGGCTAAAATTGGTAACATGTTTGCAATCCTTTGGATTAGACTAAATTGATTAGCAAACTTTCTAATTTGGTACTTCTAGTGTTATTTGGTGCAGCAGGTCAATGAAGTTGTTCATTTTTGTATGAATATAGCAAAGCTAGGCATGGTTACTGGTCTGGATTGCTTTTGTCAAACATTGGGTATACAGAGGCTGAGCTCTATTACATAAATGTTGTTGTTTTTGCTTTCACAACCTTCCCAGTAACTTCATTTCCAACTTTGCCAATAGACAGCAACTGATGCAATCCCCTCCCCCTCCCCACTACCCAAACACACTCCAATAACAGCATTACTGTATTACACAATAACTTTAAGAACATAAAATAATACAAATGCATTAAGGATTTCAGATGACATAACATGCTGAATCCTACAAGAACTTGTCATATTGTGTTGTATGATCTTCTGTGATAGAATCATAAACTGTTGCTTGTCAATAATCAATACCTCTAATAATTATCCATGGCAACTATTTAATATAATGGGATGGGTGGACATAGTCTTAAATTACATAACATCCATTCAACCTGGAGACGGTGACAATAGAAAACCTGTATTAGCAGTATATGCTCACACAGGAATGAAACTGTTTCATAATGAAACAATGGATGTCTAATGACTATTAAAATTGGTCATATTTGAAAGATTAGAGACGTACTTGGCATCAGAATTTCATCCTCTTGAAACCTACAATTATGGTTCAATTTGTTACAGTTAGAAAACACTGAACAAAAGAGGTCTCACAGAATCCCTGAGTTTAAGATACAACCTTTAGCAGTAATTTAACTAGATTGTTCATATGTTATGTCTTGTTTTGCATTGATTGGAATTGATGGGGGTTAGGGGAAGGGGGTGCTGGATGATAGGCTTTCGGTTGTGGAAATTTCCCTTAAAGGATTGGTTTAGTTGTCACACATGTTTATGTTATATGAAAGAGGACAATAAAAGAAACACAATGGTGAAAAAACTGTTAAAATATCTTTTTCGGTTAAAGAGATATTCAAGTGTAAAGTTTTATCAGATTGTGTAGAAACTGCTAAAATCTGACTAGCTGTGATATCACTACCTCACATTCCTGAAATGTCTTTGTTTTTTTTCTAAATATTTTGTAAGATTTCATGAATTTCAACCAAAAGATATGTCAGATGATCTCATATTTGTCAAAGGAAGTATTTGAGATTAAACATCTGAAGAATTTTGATTATATTATTTTCAAATGTGCTAAAAAATGTAAATAATGTTTAAAGAAATATATTCACACATGTTAAGGAAGTGAGGATGTGACATCACACCCTCACAGTTAGTCTTTCTACACCAGTCATTTTCAAAGAAATGTTGATATCTTCAAAGTGTCATATCTCCTTAACAGAGCATGCTATCATGGTAGTTTCTCCACTGTTCTTTTTGTCTTTTTGTGCTCTTTCATACAAAATAGACATGTTAAACACCTGAACCAATCCTTTTAAGGATCATCTGATTCGTCATGGAGTAAAAATATCAAATTAAACACTTGTATTCTCATATGCTACTGTAGTTTCAAAATAAATTACTTAGTTATAATTATAATAACAATGTAAAGAAACTAATGCAACTAGAATAGAAATCCATAGACTGTACAAGATGAGTTCAAGGTCTTATAATGCTTCCCACAGTGTATATACAGCTCACCAAATACCAAACTAATTGAAATATAAAGAAACATTAATTTAAAAATTGAGACAAGCATTGATTCTTCAATACAAACTTTAATGCAATACCACTAGAAATCCACAGTCTGGTTTATATTCAATTGAGAAACAAGAGCTATAACAAAGCCACCCTGAAAAAAAATGGAGCCTGAAGAAAACATGATGAAGGATTCTGGTCACATAATTTAGGAACTAATGGTTCACTGTACTGTCTATAGGTTGATGAATTTGTAGGATTTCTGAAATGATGACATTGTACTTTCATTGATTACATACTTACATACATACATACTTTTATAAAGCGCAAACTCCATATGATCAATGCGCTAAAATTTACAAGAAAAATAACACAAACAAAATGTACAATTAATTAAACAGGTAAGTCTTAAGTTGTTTTTTGAACAGTGCAACATAATTAGAATTACGTATATGAGAGGGTAGAGAGTTTCACAGCACAGGACCTGCACTGGAAAAGGCGCCCTCACCCACCCGTTTCTTAGAAGATGACGTAAGAAGCAGGGTCCCATCCATTGCAGACCTGGTAACAGGACCAGATAATGGTGCGGTTTCCCGCTGAAGCATGTTAGAGAGATAAGCCGGGGATGCATGGTTCATACATTTATACACATAAAGACATAATTTAAAATGGATTCTTTCACGGGTAGGTAACCAATGCAGGGCACACAGAAGAGGTTTTGGGCTATCTAACCTAGCTGCCGAGAAAATAAATTTAGCACAACGATTTTGAAAGGATTGAAGGCGATTCAGGTCTTTTGATGTAGCACCATATAAAAGGGCATTGCCATAGTCAAAACGTGAGAGAAGAACTGCGCTAACAACATAATGACGAGTTTCTTTATCAAGATAACGGCCAATACAAAATAAATTCCTGAGATGATAATTACATGATGAAACTAAGCTGTTATTCTGTTTTGTCATTTTAAAATCTGAATAAAAAATGATTCCGAGATAACGAACTTCACTAGAGGGGTTTATATGGCAGTTTCCAACTTCCAACTGAAGTGGAGGTAGTTTTTGGAGACTTTGTTTTGTACCAGCTATGAAAAACTCAGTTTTGTCATTGTTTAATTTAAGCTTATTCAAGTTCATCCAAATCATAATGTCAGAGATACAGTATTGTATTCCTTTATTGCCAGTTCTGCTTCACCAGGTATGTTAGTGTTGAGTGATACATAAAGCTGAGTGTCATCTGCATAATAGTGAAAATTAACTTCATGGTTACACATGATACTACCCATGGGTTGTGTATACATGACATACAGAAGTGGTCCCAAAACTGAACCTTGAGGTACTCCATAAATTAACCTACTTTCATCAGAAGAGACACCATTGATGTTCACAAAACTGGTTCTATTTCCAAATAACTTGCAAACCATTCAAGTACTGTTCCAGTTACACCAAAGTTATCATGGAGACGTTTAAGTAACAGGTTATGATCAACTGTATCGAATGCTGCAGACAGATCAAGAAGGATCGAGTTAAAATACATATTTTTCTATCTGCAAAATTTGATATATACTGTTATTTCATTAAATTTTGTTCTGTGAAGTCCTGGTGTGAGAGGGTGTGGGTTGGGTGGTGGCTATAGTTGTCAGCTAAGCGCCCAGTGAAATATGTGCTAGAGAATGATATTCTTTAACTTTGGATAAACAAAGACTTAAAAAAAGTGGATCTGGTGACACAATTTTGCATGGAACTGTGCCAGGCTCTCAATGTCACTGGTTGTGTGTATACCTTACTAGAATAATGCTTCTTTAGCCTCACAGGATGTGATTTTGGATCTTAGAACTAGTGTGCGACAGTTTATAGAATATCTAAAATGTTATTTCTAGTTTTTGGTTTTAATCTAAAGAAAATAAATACCTAAACAGAAGACATATTATATATTATATTATATATAAACATATTATATATATAAACATATTATATATTATATATAAATATATATTATATATAAACATATTATATATAAACAGAAGACATATGTAGTTAACCCAAACTACCTTAACAGAAACCAACAAGTTGTCTTCCAGTCTTACATTTCTGGGAGTGTCAGGAGTTCTAGAACACTTTATTCATTTGAGTCTCAGGAGGCAATTTTTATTTCAGTTTGGCAAATGGTAAAATGTACCAGAGGGTGTTTAGGCAGCTATTGCATCATGGCAAGCTCATTACAAACATACCAAGTACTGGATTAATGCAGCAATAGTCCGATCATTTTAATGTCCTTACAAGGGAATAAATCTGTCAGTTGTATTTTGAGTGGATGAGTTAAAACTTTAAATAAAATTCTTTTAGTGAGAGTGAATGGAGAAACAAGAGTATTCCTTGATCTGCAATGCTATCCATAAAATCTACCAGAGGTTGTTGAAACATTACTATCACTGTTCTACACTAACCATTAATGTGATTACCATCACATGGAGGAAATATCAGATGATGAAACATTCGTTTTCCTTGTCAGCACAGTGTGAAAGCTGCCATCAAAAATTGGTAACTACAGGTGGAATAGGTGACTCCCTAATAACTCGCTTCAGGATAATTCAAGTTAACCTAAGAAGAGAATAGAAAATGATGTGAATGAAAATTAAGTCCTAATGATAGGATATACAGTATTGAGAATGTCAGTCAGAAATAGCTATGTGTATGTCTCTGGCTAGCTACCCTGTATACATGGACATTCACAGAGAAAAAATCCAGAGGAAGGAAAGTACACGTCAGATTCCAATAACCAGGTAAGTGTAAAAACAATTGACCGGTAAACCATCAAACTTGAACCGGATTGTCCATTGTTTAGTGGAAGTGGCATATAAAGGTGTGGTGCAGTGATGTAAATGAGGTCCCAAAGGAGAGTCCAACCTCACACAAACCCAACCATGCATGGTTTGGGCTTGACTGAGAAATTTGTGAGATTTCGCACCTTCTTTTCTATTGAGGACAGAATGTCTTTTGAATTTCCACTAATCCGGAGATAATTGTATCTAATTTAGTGTGTCAGCTTTGGTGGATGGGTGTTTTTATAATATTTTCCTTCATTTAATGGCACCAGGCCCCTGGAGACTGCATTGCCTACATTGACCTAGTTACACCACTCTCTGGGGGGGGGGGGTCTCTTTCAAGATTTAAGATCACCAAAGGTTTATAGAGTACCCTGTTCAGCTGGTCAATAGCTATCCAATATGGTCAGTTCTTTCCACAAATTTGGCAGATGAAGACACTTCAAAATGTTGAGTTGAAATAGTTATGAGATAAAAAGTCTAAATTGTGAAATTTGGGGACACATATTTTTCCCCCTATGTCCCTCGTAAGCCAGCGTACTCAAGTCGGTGAAGTTAGATCAATTTTGAGACCAATTCAATTCTTTAAAACCAACTGCAGTGACTGGCTCAGCAAGTGACAGTTCTGTATTGACAGCTGTATATATTCAGATTAGGAGGAAGTATTTCCAATTGTGTTCTCTGTTTATAGTAGCTGGACTTACAAGGGTACTGCAAAGCTCTCCAAATCTTCAGTATTTCACATAGTTTTTGGAAACTGATAGCACTTTAAAGCACACAAGGACATGTCAGGAATAGAAATACTTAATCTGATTTTAAGCTGTGGAATATATATATATATATATCTGAGCCCTAGCCGGGTGCTTCAGAAGAGCTCTGTAACATCTCTGAGACTGCTTGTCCTCTTCTACTAAGTTTAAAGCAACATGTATTTACATGTTAGAGAGAAACAAAAAGTATAAATCTAAACCCTGGTGGGAGTCCCTGGGGACTTCAGCTGAGGCATTTTCACTTTTCTGATATTTAATGTTCTCTGATAGTGATGTTGAAGCCCTATTGTAGCCTATGGAGGGGGGGGGGGTAGTGGCAAGTGCTCATCACCCTAATGGATGCCAGTGCTTGTATATCTTTGAATACCCTATAAATGTGTTTATTTTAAACAGTATTTAGCTCTCAAATATGCAAGGAAGAAATGTTATCATGACATGATATTGATAAAGAGTGACAGGGGTATTTAACTTCCTTAACCATGCTTGCTAGCCAGCAGTTCGGTGAATAAAGTCACAACAAACCAGATTTACTTCATTCTTACCATTCCTATGGAACTCTGTGCATCAAGAAGTGAAGGTATCAGAAGAAGCTTGATAGGTTCATAGGTCCTGCTCTCTTCTATTCAGTACGGTCTGCGTCTTCATATTCACTAGAGGGTTTCTTCTTACGGTTGAATTATTACATCATGGAGCCGTTAGAGCTTCAGTGACTTCAAAATCAAAAGTGAAATACTAACATGCAATTAAATTAGTTGTTCAGAAATTTCAGATGACTTCAGAAACAAAAGGATACTCACAACAAAGAAAAACCCATGATAGCAGTTCCACTTTGATCCAATCATTGATCTTTTTATTTAAGTGATTATACAGTGTTACAGTGTTTGGTTTCTGAAGCTTTTATGAAAGTTCTTAGGAAATTTTGCATTCAGATAGCAATGTGACACTACAGCAGTCTTTGTGGGCAATCAACTCCACATGTTAGCTGTAAAATACCCCTACACTTTTAGTAAGCAAATTATGTAAAAGTATGTAAAAGTGATATTGAAGCTGAAGATACGTCAATAGGAAATGAGCATTATCAGCACAAACCCTGGAAATTATGGATATGTTCCAATACTGGGTTGTCTTGGACCAGTAAGGGTGTTGTAAAGCACTGCAGTATTTTGAGAGGGGAGCTATAGCCCCTACTGAGTATTTTTGGTGACATAAACTACAATAATGCTTGTATATGATATGGAATATTGAATCTCAATCTCTGGAAAACCTTGCATTTCATTTGACCTTTACTCACTGGCAGGTTAATTAGCACTTAAATCTGCAATATCCCAGGAGAGGAAACAACTCCAGAGTACTTGAAGAGTAGGTTTTTATTACTAAATTTGACTAAAACATTTCGGACAGTTGGATGATCTTGCAAGTGTAGAACACTACTTCAAATTCAATATGATCAAAGTATTCTGAGGGAAGAAATCCTCCAAGGCTTCAACTTGTAAGCAACTAACACTGTAACAGGCTAGCATCACCATATTTCAGCAATTCTTACATTGTGCTGAGCCTAGGTCACGCTTTATGCTGTCATTGCGGTAGTATTGAATATTGGGTCTAACTTTAGAATCCGTACCATATGAATGGGAAAGCTAACTTCGAATCGGCAGAATAACGTTAGGGGTTAGGAAGTAGGGTTAGGGAGTAGGGTTAGGGGTTAGGAATTAGGGTTAGGAATTAGGGTTAGGAAGTAGGGAATAGGGTTAGGGAGTAGGGAATAGGGTTAGGAAGTAGGGGTTAGGAAGTAGGGGTTTGGGGTTAGGAAGTAAGGTCGATTGGTACGGATTCTAAATTAGTACCGAATATTGTAACTATTGTACACCATTGGATACTTGGCCTAAGTTAGGCTGCACTTTTCGTATATGACTAGAGAAGACCTAGGCCATAACTTCAACGTTATGATGTCCCTGTCCAAGCTTGTACAAATGTTGTAGGTACATAGCCTAACAATATGAAACTTGAAAGGAACACAAGACATACGTGGGATTTCTTCTTTGACAATGGCAATCTTCTAGTTCTGTTTCTTTCAGTATGTTCACCATCTGGAATGTATTGCAATATCTTCACATTTAGTAAGCCAGTACTGTTGCTTCGGGGAATCACGCCAAACAAACAGGGAAGTACAACAATACCGTACAACCGTTCTTGAAACGCTGCTTTACACTGTGTCGTTGGTTGTTTAGATTTTGCAAATGAGACTTGTTCAAGTCGTTTCCATTGGTCACGAGGGAAATTCCCCTCTTTTTCAGATAAATGATCAATCTTCCAATTCAATTAATAGCAATTTACAACAAATGGCAAATTCGTTAGATCTAAAAGTAAGGACTTCAACGATATGCTGCAAAATGTAAATTCATCATTTGCACCTCGACAATTTTCTGGTAATGATGCGTTCATAGATTCCTGTACAGCAGCTTGAAAGTGTTTACGTGATATGGGTCGTATAGGTTTATGGAAAAAATAACAAATACTTATAGGTTATTATTACACTCACTGCAACTCACCCAATTACAATTCAGACGGCCTCTTGACTATTTACAACATATTTTTATGATATAATAATTATATATTATATAAAAAGGGGTCCAACACAAAATATATAATGAAAACGCAATATGCAAATAATTAAAACATATATGATGGTCGTGACTTTCCAGTAAAGCAAAGATAAGAGGCTAGTGTAAGTTCCAAGGAAAAACGCGTACTATCGACTAGCGAAATCTATCGTGATAGTATTGCGTCACTACAAGTGTCATCAAGACAGCAAGATAATTAGATATCCTAAGCATTTTTCAGGATATTGTTTTACTATACAAGCTTGGAAAGAAGTCAATATTTTATCATTTCTAAAAACTTTTGAAATAACGAGATGAAAGTATTTTGGTATTTCAAAATTAATCAGAAAATTTCCAAATTATACACTTGGATATAAGAGGGGGGGGGGGGCAATGTTACATTCAGCTGAGAAGAATGCCACTGCTGCGGGTGTACACCTCTCCCCGCCCCCTCCCCTTACGACGTACTTTACAAAACTTCATAGGCAAAACTGCATGGTGTATGGAGCAGCGACGTAGCCAGGAATTTGAAAGGGGGGAGCACTTTTTGCGGTTGATATGGATCTTCAAAGTTGTAGGCACGACTATCTGAGCGGAGCGCCACCATCAGTTGGACCGGAGCGTCCAAGAATATTTTTGGTTTTACAAACCCCCCAGATGGCCGGAAACGGCCCTTCCCGAGTGTTCATTCTGGTTCCCTGGCCTCGTGCTAACTTGAGACACCTCATTCAATATCACTTTTAAACACCAAAAACAAAGGAGTTAAAATAGTACGTAATTCAATACTAAATAATGTATTTAAAATTAGCAAGGTACAATTGTACAGAGAAGTCTTAATTTTCAACTTCTGATTCTTGTAGATACAAAGATAGGCCAGAAATGTCTTTCATACAACTATAGCCAGTAATTGTCTTTGATACAACTGTAGCTAGTAAATGTTTAAGTTAGCCTAATAAGAGAAGGCGAGAGCTATCCGATGATTGCCATCTGATGCAAATTTCTCAACTGTTTTCTCAACTTAAATATTATTGCGTAAACAGGTTCTTAACTAGATGTTAAAAAACTGACAAAATCGGAATATGGTCTTTTTCGGCGGGTAGAGTGTTGAATGAAACTGCACGCAATAGACATGACAGCCTAGATGGCAGAAGACTATGGTCACCTAATTTAGCCATATTCTTGCTACGTTCATTTCAATAGTTTTTCCTGTCTAGACTCTTAAACTCGTCCAGCAAGCTTATGGATTTGAATTATGGGTGTTTTTAAAGAAAGGTAACTTGGCCCAAAAAATTGTAGGCCCGGGCCTACAGTGCTACATACTGGCTACGCCCCTGATCATATTATATCATATTATCAGCAGATTTTGTTTCCTGTTTGAAATCTTTTACATGTTCTTTTACGTAATATATCAGAAAGACAAACATAGTGCTCTTTTACCATTTTTCCAGTAGGATGATTCTTGTTTATTGTCCAATGTCTGGACTTTAATACATTTGACGAACTTAACTGATGGACAATATAAACTTTCATATTTTGTAATATAGCCAGATATGCAGTGGTCTAAAAACAATCATCGTTATCGCAGTGTATTAGCAATATAATAATTATTTATAGGAAGTGCGAATCACGTACGATTGCTAGCTTAGCTTCATAACATGCTGTCCGTGCAACAACTTAGGACAAATCATAGAAAGTACGAAAACGAACGTTGCCGACGTTGTTGTGCATATACGGTTCGTGACATTCCATAGAGTACGGTTAGGTAGGCAATATGTATTTTATTACGCAGTGGCCAACTGTATGCTTGAAATAGGCTAAAGTTAGCTAATTGCATCTGCCAAACTAAGTAAGTAGTTGAATCAGTAGGCGTGAATGTTACTACGATTATAATCGAGTTAATGGAGCTGACGAGTATTCAAGATCAAAAGAGCACTGACAAAATACCATGCTAAAAAAACAACAGTTTTAAATATTTTTTCCGGCACTGAAAGGGGGGAGCAGTCGCTCCCCCCTGCTCCCCCTGGCTACGTCCCTGGTATGGAGCCAAATTTAGACCTAATTGGTAGTCTAATTATGCCTCGGAGTGCACCAGTTAACATCAAGTTCAAAAGGAATTTAGGGGACGGGGCTACTAAGATTTGCCTCCAACAAGCCAACGACCACACCTCCTCCGTTTTTAAATTCTTCTTTCCACAACTGCCTTTCCATGATAGTGTAGGCCCTACCTAAGTCAGTTGGTATCTGCCCCCCTGAATGTGTACATAAAATGCTTTTGGCCCACATTGTAACCGTTGGTGAGGGGGAGGGGGCGGGATTACTGGGGGGCAAGAGGGGGCATTTGCCCCCCCCCCACTTTTTCCCAAATCTTAGTTCACCTTTTTGTCGTTTTTGCAGACAAATGTGCACAACCCTAATCGAAATTATTCCCCCACAACAGCTCTATCAAAAAGGCCTATTTGTTTAGAATCTAAGTCGAATTTGTGTTTAAGATCGTAACATGTAGCATGCAGAATAACTGGAGCTGGAGCTAGCACATGGTTCGCAGCACACTGGTTACGAATCCTGGAGCTAACACACTAGCGATTCAATTCTGCATGTGATGAATCCGCGGCATGTGCTACAGTGCTAGCTTCAGGAATTGATTTTCAACGTTGCTGCTCTACTGAATGCGTTGAATAACTAAATCCAGAGAAACGATTTTACGAAAGCCAGATTTGCATATTGGGTATATCAATAATTAAATTCAATACACTGACACATGACACCCCCCTCCCCGTGTCATTCAACAATATGCAATGGCATATGCCGATGTAATTTCTTGACTGCTCGAAATCACCCCTCCTCGACTTCAGTGGCGACGGAACCGGTGGACTTGAGGGGCTTATCCCCCATGAAAAAAGTGGGGGGGGGGGTAAAGGTATGTTCAGCCCCAATATTTGCCAAGTGCTCCAATAAGTGGGGACCGCGGGGAGAACTTCGAAGTGGGTGCTGAACATATTCTTGATCGGTCCAGATGCACAATATACTAATAATTTTAGGGGGAAAGAACTGTCTAGATGCGATTTATTGTTACCAGAGGTGTCATTTTTGCTGATCTAGGATTTGCTTTTGCTTAAATTTCGACGCGCCGCGCCAACTGATGGTGGTGCACCGCCTAAATAGTGACGTATAAGCTTCAGTTGTACATCACCATATAAGTTCTTCTATCCGTCCT